>CAUYON010004152.1:0-17613 GCA_963573935.1 Arctocebus calabarensis
GCGGGCGCCTGTAGTCCCAGATACTTGGGAGGCAGAGGCAGGAGACTCGCTTGAGCCCAGGAATTGGAGGTTGCTGTGAGCTGTGATGCCACAGCACTCTACCCAGGGTGACAGCTTGAGGCTCTGTCTCAAAAAAATAAATAAATAAAAATAAAATTTGTATTTATCTATTTAGAGACAGGGTTTCACTCTGGTACCCAGGCTGGAGTGTGGTGGTGCAATCTTAGCTCACTCTAGCCTCAAACTCCTGGGCTCAAGAGATCTTCCTGCCTCAACTTCCTGAGTAGCTGGGACTATAGGAATGTGCCATTATGCCTGGTTAATCTATTTCTAATACTCTGGATCATGGTTTTTCCCATGGTCCTATAACAGGGTGTTTCATGATGAAATGAGCACAAGTCTGAACAAAGAGGGTTATCAGATGTTTTCAATGCAGTAAGTTTGGAGCCCTTGAGTTAAGGATGACTTTCACGCTCTTGTATTTTGCTCATGCATCTGTAACCAAGTTATAGGTGCACTGGGGCTGTTTAAGATAAAACTTGGGAGAAAAAGGAAATGTACATATATTGGGGACTCTCTGTGGGCCACACAGTATGCAAGACTTTTTTTCAGACAGAGTCCCACTTCGTCATCCTTGGTAGAGTGCTATGGCTTCACAGCTCACAGCAACCTCAACCATTTAACTTGGGCTTAAATGATTCTCTTGGCTCGGCGCCTGTGGCTTAGCGGGCTAAGGCGCCAACCACGTACACCTGAGCTGGCAGGTTCGAATCCAGCCCGGACCCGCCAAACAACAATGACAGCTGCAACCAAAAAATGGCCAGGTGTTGTGGTGGGCGCCTGTAGTCCCAGCTACTTGGGAGGCAGAGGCAAGAGACTCACTTGAGCCCAGGAATTGGAGGTTGCTGTGAGCTGTGATGCCAGGGTGACAGCTTGAGGCTCTGTCTCAAAAAAAAAAAAAAAAAAAAGATTCTCTTGCCACAACCGCCCAAGCAGCTGGGACAACAGGCGCCTGCCACAACCCCCAGCCATTTTTTTGTTGCAGTTGTCATTGTCGTTTGGTAGGCCTGGGCTGGATTTGAACCTACCAGCTCTGGTGTATGTGGCTGGTGCTCTAGCCACTGACCTAGAGCGCTGAGCCTGTGCAAGACATTTTATACATCTCCCTTAACCTCAAGACCACTTTGGGGCCAATCTCACTTCACAGATGTATAGACAATGTGAGCCTGGCTATGTTACCAAGCTATACCTCATTTCTCTCTGGAGCAAATTTCATCAGTTTAAGAGATTTCCTCAGGGTATAAACTGTTTCATGTAAAAGTCTAAGACCCTGGGTGGTGCCTGTGGCTCAGTGAGTAGGGTGCTGGTCCCATATACCAAGGGTGGTGAGTTCAAACCCAGCCCTGGCCAAACTGCAAACAAACAAACAAACAAACAAACAAAAATGAATAAATAAATAAAAGTCTAGGAAGACCCAAAGAGGCCTCTTATTTGTAATAGTTGACTCAAAATACTAACAAAACTTAAACAAAGTTCTGAAGCTCCAAGCTGGATGTCCTGGGCAAACAAAAGGGAACTCAGTATAGTTTCTCTGCCAACCACAGACCTCATGACCTAGTGTGTTATTCCTTGTGATGTTTTCATTAGGTGAGTATATATATTTCAAATAAACCCAAGAATTCTTTTACAAAGTTCTGTGCTCACAATTCAAATTTTTATTCTGTGTTTTATTACTTACTTTAAAGACTATCCTGTATTTTGTAATGTCCTTTGGCTAAAATAATGAACTAGTGGACTCTTTAAATTTTGAACTTTCAAAGGTAAAAAAGCTCCACATTGAAAGTGCATTCCCGGGCAGAGGAACAAAGAAGGGAGTAGGACTTAAAGTACTTACCCTCCAATTCTGGGGCCCTTCAAAACTAACCCTCTCTTTTCTGGGACCCCCCCTCCTGAGAACTCACAGCAGAGCAGAAGAGATACACACAGCTGCTTCCTTGAGTAACTGAAGATTGACTGGTGGCTCTGTGCCTGTAACTCAAGCAGCTAAGTCGCTGGCCACATACACCAGGGCTGGCGGGTTCGAATCCAGCCCGGGCTTGCCAAACAACAATGACAACTACAACCAAAAAATATCCGGGCGTTGTGGAGGGCGCTTGTAGTCCCAGCTACTTGGGAGGCTGAGGCAAGAGAAGCACTTAAGCCCAGGAGTTGGAGGTTGCTGTGAGCTGTGATACTATGGCACTCTACCGAGGGCGATAAAGTGAAACTCTGTCTCAAAAAAAAGATTGACTGGTTAAGAGGTTGACATTGTTATAAATGATAGATTCCAAGATACTGCCTTGGGAAACAGAAGCAGAGTCTTTAAAAGCAGAGAGTAGGAAACCCCTCCTGAAGGTGGGGCTGCGGCTTGAGCAGTGAGGAGTGCTCTGAAGGTGCTGAGTGTTTAGAGAAAAGCATGAAGAGATGTGAGCAGAGGAGCCTAGAAGATGGATCCCACTTTGGGAGGAGGAACAGTTGGTGTACGGGGAAGAACAGCAGCTGCATTTTTGGGAGATGGGAGCTGGGGAAGGAGAAGCTAAAATCTGAGAACCAAGCACCTTTTCCATGTCTAGTCTGGAGAAAAAGCCAAAGTATTCATTCTGTCCAAGCAAGTTTTTCTGCTCTCCTGAGTATCTATAGGTCCCCTTTAATCAAGTACCTTCCATTATAACTGTCCTAAGTTTCAAAGTTCTAAGAAGCCTTTTTGTGCCATCAAGAGAAAAGGAACCAATTCCTTTTTAAAAGGCACTGTGATTCCATCAGACCACATGACTGGGGGGAGCTTGGAGGCAATAATGGCAACCAGTTCCTGCAGCTCATTAGTGGACCACCTCTTTCAGAGTGACGTCAAGGAAGGGCATGACCAGAACCACGAATCCGAATTTGGCAGCACAAGTAGCCATGACTGCCAAAGGTGCTGTTTGTTGAAGTGTGAAAGGAAATCGGAGAAAGATAAAAGGAGCTTAGTTGTTATAAAAATAGTATTATTTTTCATTAATGAGCCCTTTTTAATCAAGAAAGCTTTTCCGGTGGCACCTGTGACTCAGTGAGTAGGGCGCAGGGCCCCATATACCAGAAGTGGCGGGTTCAAACCTGGCCCCGGCCAAAAACTGCAAAAAAAAAAAAAAAGAAAAGAAAAGAGAAAGCTTTTCTCAGTAAAATTTTAAATTTCTATTTTCAGATGAAAACCTTTCTGATGAGGCTCGCTTATACTGGAACACTACAGGGCGCCGATCACTTTGATTGCCTTTGTCTCATGAGTAAAAGATACAAACTTTATACTAAAGATAAATTTTATTTTCTAGAATTTCCACAGGCTACAACAGGGGCTTTTTTTTTTTTTTTTTGAGACAGAGTCTCACTCTGTCACTCTGGCTAGAGTGCTGTGGTGTCATCACAGCTCAAAACAACCTCAAACTCTTGGGCTCAAGTGATCCTCTTGCCTCAGACTCCCAAGTAGCTGGAACTACAGGCGCCTGCCACAATGCCCGGCTATTTTTGGAGATGAGGTCTTGCTCTGGCTCAGGCTGGTCTCCAGGCTATCCACCTGCCTCGGGCACCTGAACTCAGGCTATCCACCTGCCTCGGGCACCCAAGTGCTGTGATTACAGGTGTAAGCCACTGTGCTTGGCCTTTGTGACTTTTTTTTTGACCAACTGCCCTTGAGTCCCTGCAGCCACTTTGCCACATGCAGAGCCCCAGCACCTGGAGACTCATTCCTGGGGGGCATTCAACCAATTCCTGACAGGTGTGGGAGTATGAAAGTCCTGCTTCCTTACCTTGGGTTTGCTCAGAGTTCCCTAGTAGACAGGACTGAAGCTGCCTTTGGAAAAACTTAGCCTCAGATTGCACACTTAGATCCCATCTGTCCTGGTCCTACTCACCCCTTGGGGTACTTCCTTAATAAAGCACCTGCATACAAAAAAATCCTTGTTTCAGAATCTGCCCCTGAGGAGCTTGATTAAAGATAATAGGAACCTCTCACACTCTCCCTTGCCAAAAAATAAAAATATTTATCCTGGTAGTCACAGAGTTTTTATCTGTCTACCTACCTCTGTGGTGCACAGCTCAGGAGACTGTCACCTGACACTGCTACACCAGATCCCACCTCAAAGAAAAAAAGGGGAAAAAATGGTGCAAGCAGAAATCCTTGTTGTGCTTGTTCTTTTTCCATTTAGGGAGAAACTTTGTTTTCACCAGTAAGTATGTGATCAGTGAATTTCTTTTTTTTTTCCTTTTTGTGGTTTTTAGATGACCTTTATTAGACTGAGGTTTTTCTTTTTTTTTTTTGAGATAGTCTCACTTTCTTGCTCTCAGTAGAGTGCCTTAGCGTCGTAGCTCACAGCAACCTCAAACTCTTGTGCTCAAGTCTCCCAAGTAGCTGTGACTACAGGCACCTGCCACAACGCCTGGCTATTTTTAGAGATGGGGTGTTGCTCTTGCTCAGGCTGGTCTCCAATGGGTGAGCTCAGTCTACCCTCATCGGCCTCCCAGAGGGCTGAGGCTTTTCTTTTCTGTTTCCAGTTTGCAGAGAGGTTTTATGAGAAATGGATGTTGGATTTTCTAAGAAGATTTTTCTGCATTAAAATGATCATACGGTTTTTATTGTTAGTCTCTGAATATGATGAATTACATTAATTTTTAAATGTTAAACCAATCTTGCATTCCTAGCATATATTCCCTTTGGTTTTTGTGCATTGTTTTTATATACTGTTGGCTTTTCATCAATGATCATGAGGTGTATGAGTCTGTAGTTCTCTTTCCTTGTAATTCCGTTTTCTGGGTTTGGGAATAGGCAATGTCGTACTCTCAGAACAGTGGGGAAATGTCCCCTGCAGTCCTCTATTCTGGAACAGCTTGTGTAGAACCGATACTATTTCTTCATGGAATGTTTGATAGAATTCATCATTAATGCCATCTGGGACCAAACCTTTCATGGGGAAAGGATTTAAACTAAAATTCAATTTTATAGTTAGACACAGGGCTCTTTTGATTTTCTATCTTTTTGGGTGAGCTTTGGTAGTGTTATGGACTGAAAGTCTGTCACCCTCCAAGGTTATATTGAAGCTCTAACTCCCAGTGTGGGAGACAGTGCATTTGGACACAGGACTTCTAAGGAAGTGAAATGAGATCATAATGGTGGGACCCTCACTTTCTAGAATTAATGTCTTTTGTCCTGAGAAGAAGAGACACCAGAGGGCAGCTCCCTCCTCCCAATGCACCACTGAGGAAAAGCCATGTGAGAAAATAAGGAGAGGATGGCCCTGTATGAGCCAGACAGAGGGCTTTCCAGAAACCAAATTGGCTAGGACCTTGACCTGGGACTTCTAGTCTCCAAAAGAACTGTGAGAAAATAGATTAGTTATTTAAACCACCCAGTCTATGGGATTTTGTTATAGCAGTCCAAGCTGACTAGTACAGGTAGCTTTTAAGAAATTTGATCATTTTTACTAAATTGTCAAATATATTTGCTTAAATAGTTCATAATATTCTCTTATCCTTTTAAAGTCTTTTAGTTCTGTAGTGACTAACCCCTTTTCATTTCTTTTTATTTTTTATTTATTATTATTTTTTTTGTAGAGACAGAGTTTTACTTTATCGCCCTCGGTAGAGTGCCATGGGGTCACACAGCTCACAGCAACCTCCAACTCCTGGGCTTAGGTGATTCTCTTGCCTCAGCCTCCCGAGTAGCTGGAACTACAGGCGCCTGCCACAATGCCTGGCTATTTTTCTGTTTTGCAGTTTGGCAGAGGCTGGGTTTGAACCCACCACCTTCGGTATGTGGGGCCGGCGCCCTACTCACTGAGCCACAGGCACCACCCCCTTTTCATTTCTGATATTCCTAAGTTATGTGAAGTATTCTTAGCTAAAAATTTGTCAATTTTATTGATGTTCTTAAAGAACTAGCTTTTGGCGTCTCTGTTTACATCTAATTGAAATCTATGCCTTTATTTTATTTTTATTATTATTTTCTTTTTTGCCATTTTTGGCCAGGGCTGAGTTTGAACCCACCACCTCTGGCATATGGGGCCAGCGCCCTACTCCTTTGAACCATAGGCACTGCCCGAAATCTGTGCCTTTAAAAAAATTTCTTTTTTATTTTGTGTGGCAGTCCATATAGCCTATGGCTAGGAGGAGTGAGAGTTATAAGTAACACCTGTATAGCTCAACCACGGAAAACCTTGGTGAAAGGGCATGGGGAGGGATTTAGCTCTCCTAACCAGCATGAGAGAGCTCGGGAGATGAGAGCATCTGTGAACTGGCAGTCTCTACACTCGTGGTGTTGAGAGGCACGAGATCAGCCTTATATTAGGCTGGAGGAGAAGGCAGCCGGGAGCATGCACAGTCTATCACGGACCTGCTTAGTCTCACTCTGTCTCTTCTCCTGCTTGCAGAATGCCAAACACAGCATCTCTCTCCTATAGACTACTAAAGACTAAGATCTATCCTTCTAAGACTACTTCACCCTCAGACTATCTCTGTCTCTCTCTCCCTCCTCTGCTAAATAGCCTTCAGGCACCTAAGAGCAATTTTTCCTGAGTGAGATAACAGCATAGCAAGTCTGGAGTCCGGAACCTGGATAGGCAGAGGGCCAGAGACCTGGCCAGTCCCAGGCCCTGGTAAATGGCATCCATGGACGGACTCCTACAATTTTGGCTTTAATTTTTCTTTTCTTCTTATCTTTTTTTTTTGTTGTTGAGAAAGAGTCTCAAGCTGTCACCCCTAGTAGAGTACTATGGCGTCACAGTTCACAGCAACCTCAAACTCTTGGGCAATTATCCTGTCTCAGCTTCCCAAGTAGCTGGTACTACAGGTGTCAGCTACAATGCCCGGCTATTTTTTTGTTGCAGCTGCCATTGTTGTTTTAGCTGGCCTGGGCCGGATTGGAATCGTCCAGCCTTGGCGTATGTGGCCAGTGCCCTACTCACTGAGCATGGGCACTGCCCTTTCTTCTTGTCTTCTAAGATAGAATTTGAAGTTATTTTATTTATTTATTTATTTTTATACAGACAGTCTTACTTTATTGTCCTCGGTAGAGTGCCGTGGCATCACACAGCTCACAGCAATCTCCAACTCCTAGTCTTAGGCGATTCTCTTGCCTCAGCCTCCTGAGTAGCTGGGACTACAGACACCTGCCACAATGCCTGGCTATTTTTCTGTTTTGCAGTTCGGCCAAGGCCGGGTTTGAACCCGCCATGCCCTACTCGATGAACCACAGGCACTGCCCAGAATTTGAAGTTATTGGATTGCTTCTTTTACAATGTGTTTAATGTTATAAATTTCATTCCTAGGTTCTATTTTAGACATACTCTACAAATTTAGATTATGTCACATTTTAATTTTAATTCAGTTCAAAATATCTTTTTTTTTTTTTTTTTTTGAGATAGAGCCTCAAGCTATTACCCTGGATAGAGTGCTGTGCCATCACAGCTCACAGCAACCTCCAATTCCTGGGCTCAAGCGAGTCTCTTGCCTCCACCTCCCAAGTAGCTGGGACTACAGGTCCACGCCACAAAGCCCGGCCATTTTTTGGTTGCAGCCGTCATTGTTGTTTGGCGGACCCAGGCTGGATTCGAACCCGCCAGAGCCTTAGCCCGTTGAGCCACAGGCGCTAAGCCTATTTTTTCTTTTTAGAGATGGGGTCTTATACTTGCTCAGGCTAGTCTTGAACCTGTGAGCTCAGACAATCCATCTGCCTTGGCCTCCTAGAGTGCTGAGATTACAGGTGTGAGTCACCGCACCCAGCTGTAAATAGTGTTTATTGTTTTACCTGAAGTGATTTATAAATGTCCACTGGGTATAGTTAACTGCTTTCTTCTGAGAAGCTGGTCTGCTGCTTGCCACATATGCATTTTCACCCGTGGAATTTCTACTTGGTATGTATAGATAGGTATGTGTTATAAAATCTGACATGCCTTTCTTCTTCACATTCATTCTTTCCTCTGCCTTTTAAACTATAATCATTTGCCCCTCAGTAGTCGTGGGGATTGGTTCCAGGACCCCTGTGGATACCAAAATCCATGGATGCTCAATTTCCTTGTATAGAATGTCACAGTATTTATATATAACCTATGCATATCCTCTACATATCTTGTACTCTTTATATCACCTGGAGGCTAGTTATAATACCCAATGCAATGTAAATTTGATAGCTATATTAACAGTTTGTATTTATTGCTGCAGTTTATTTTTTAAAAGCATTTTTGATCTGCAATTCCATGGATATAACCAACTACAACTGATTTATATCCTTGCCTACTAATTATATTGTCTGTGTGATTTCTGTATTGTTTCCATTTGTAGATTTTTCTCCTTAACAAGTCATATTTTCCTGTTTCTTTGCAGGCCTGGTAATTTTTGACTGGGTGCCTAAAATTGTGAACTACACTTTGTTGAGTGACCACATTTAGGGGATTTCTGTAATACTTTTGAGCTTTGTTAAATTCCTAGAAAACAGTATGATCCCTTCATGGTTGATTTTAAGCTTTGTTGGGCAGGACCAGAATAGCTTCTACCTGGAGATAATTTGGCTCCACTAATGATGCATATAGAATCTTCCCAGCCCCTATTCCCCAGGTATTAGGTCTTTGTACTCAGGCTGGTAGAAATGCAAACTATTCTTGATGCTGTGTAATGTTCAAGAATTTCTACAGTTTTTGGTGTCTCCATCTTACATGGTTTCCTTATGTGCTTCCCTGATTAGTATTCAGCTAAAGACACAGAAGGGCCCCTCTGCAGATTTCTTGTGTTTTCTCTAAGTATCTCTCTGCTTTCTGGCCCTCTGCTGTGCAAATTCTGGCTATACTGACCTCTCTCAATTTTAACCTCTGTCTCCTTAGTTTAAGGAAACTCCTGGACTTTGGGTCTGTCCTAACACCTCCATGGATTTCTGTGCAGTAAACCTGGGGGATCAGAGTTCATCTCATTTGTTCCCCTCTTCTCATGGCATGGCACCTTCTCATCTGTTGTCCTTTATTTGAAAACCATTGGTTTAATGCATTTTGTCTGTTTTAGTTGTTAAAGGTTATAGGCAAATCCATTTACTTTTATTTCATCATGGCCAGTAGTGTGAATCAGAATTTATTTTTGTTCATTCTTCTTCTTTTTTTTAAATAAAGATTTATTTCTTACAGTTCTGGAAGTTGAGAGGCGGTATCTGGTGAGGGCTTTTTTTTTCTTTTCTTTTTTTTTTTTTTCAGAGAAGAGTCTCAGTTTCTCGTCCTCGGTAGAGTGCTCTGGCGTCACAGCTCACAGCAACCTCAAATTCCTGGGCTTAGGCGATTCTCTTGCTTCAGCCTGCCGAGCAGGCGCCCACCACAACGCCCGGCTATGGTGAGGGACTTCTTGCTGGCAACGGCACAGGCAGAAGAAAATCCCTAAGTGGACTGGTGCAGTTCAAACCTGTCTGTTCAAGGGTCACTATTAATAATTCAGTAACAAAAATGGTTTCCCTTTTGTCCAGTGATGGTTATCATCCACTGTGTCATTACTTCTGTTGATGAACGAACTGTCTTTGAGAGTGTGCCTTTTAATCTTTGGCTTTAAGATTTTCTTTTTGTCTTTGATTTTCCATAGTTTCATTTGGAAGAGACTAGCTGTTCATTTCTCTTACTTTATTCTGGCTTGAAATTCTCCCAGCTCAGCATCTCATGATCCTCCCTCCTCAGCCTCCCAAGGTACTAGAATTACAGGTGTGAGACACTGTGCTTGGGCAACTATACCATGTAAAAACTGTCTTCAGTAGAAAGGTTAACTAGGCTCGGCGCCTGTGGCTCAGCGGGGTAAGGCGCCAGCCACATACACCTGAGCTGGTGGGTTCGAGTCCAGCCCTGCGCCAAACAATGACAGCTGCAACCAAAAAAATGGCTGGGCGTTGTGGCGGGTGCCTGTAGTCCCAGCTACTTGGGAGGTGGAGGCAAGAGACTCGCTTGAGTCCAGGAATTGGAGATTGCTGTGAGCTGTGATGCCACTGCACTCTATCCAGGGTGACAGTTTGAGGCTCTGTCTCAAAAAAAAAAAAAAAAAAAAGAAAGGTTAACTAAAAACAGTGTGATGACCAGTATACTTTTTTCCTATTGAATTTGTTGTTTTATTTTTTTGTAGAGACAGAGTCTCATTTTATCACCCTCGGTAGAGTGCCGTGGCATCACACATCTCAGAGCAACCTCCAACTCCTGGGCTTAGGTGCTTCTCCTGCCTCAGCCTCCCTGAGTAGCTGGGACTAGAGGCGCCTGCCATAATGCCCAGCGATTTTTGTTTGTTTGTTTTTTTGCATTTCAGCTGAGGCCGGGTTTGAACCTATCACCTTCAGTATATGGGGCTGGCGCCCTACTCGCTGAGCCACAGGCACTGCCCGAATTTGTTCTTTTTGATTCTCTGGAGGTAAGAATATGTATTTTAATGTATATAACACATACAAAATCTGTGTCAATGGACTGTAAGACCTGGGAACTGGTCTGATCCTGAACCTTTATACAAGACTTACTCATGACTTAATTTCATGTTATAACTCAATGTTATTGCCTATTAGCTGGAGATAAGACTAAATTATCTTGATAGCCCTTTCTAGTTGTAATATTCTACAAATCTGTAGATGCTTCTACATGTCACCTCCAATACCTTTAGCTGACCTTACTGAACAGTGACAGGCCTCTCCCCAAAGCACAATCTTTGCATAATAACACTCCAGAGTCACTCACTACTACCAACTGATGGGAGATGGCACAAACGCATTTCCTGTTTTCCTGCTGTGTTATTCTCTTAGTTTTGTAACAGTTGTGATAATCTACTAATTAACAGATACCTGTCCCATGCCCAAAGCATTACTACTGTTCAGAATTGCAGAAAATTAATTCATATTATTTTCTATTAAGAAAAAAGAAAAAGAAAATCTGGAGACTTTACAGCCTTTGCATTAATCTGGATGGAAGTGGAACATTATTCTTAGTAAAGCATCACAAAAATGGAGAAGCATGACTCCTATGTATTCTATTTTGATATGAGGACAATTAATGACAATTAATGACATGGTGGGGGGATGTGGGAACGGTAGAACAGAGAGAGAAGGAGGGTGGGGGTGGGGGAAAGAGCAGAGAGAGGGAAGGAGGGAGAGGGGTAGGGTCTTGGTGTGTGCCACACTTTTTGGGGGCAAGGCACAATTGTAAGACGGATTTTACCTAACAAATACAATCAGTGTAACCTGGTTTCTTATAGTACCCTTAATGAATCCCCAACAAAAAAAAAAAAAAAAAGAAAATCTTCAGGTATAAAACCAACAAAAATATTCTTAGCTCTGTGTATAAGATTTCTTTAGGGAAAAGCACTAATAAATAAAAGACAGTCAATGGTATACTTCAGGTGGTGATAAAAATTTAATAACAGTATCATAAAGTAAACATACAAAAATCAAGTATTTAGTTTAGGATGTTAGAAATAATATACATAAAATTCAACATATATTGATAGTGCTGCAAGATTTTTCAAATTACATATTATGCAAATCAGTTTGTTTTGTACTTGGGAGTTTCAAAAATTTTGCTTTTATTATAAAAACATCTGGACTGTAGATGTCACTAATGAAACCATGTAGTATGTGGCATACTGCGATTAAAGCTGGGAGACCATCACGGTAGTAACTTAACTAAATCCTCTCCTAGTGGAAAGAAGCACGAAAGGCAAACACTTCCCTTTGGGATACTGGTTATCAAATCTGACACAGGGTCAAAATAAAAATGGATCCTTTGTTCTTTTAACCCCATTATTGACCTTGAAGCATATGCATCAGAGAAAGTTAAAAACCAAGAGGGCAACTTTACTAGGTAACATTTAACTAGGTAAATGTTAAAATCCACAGACTAATTTTTAGACATAATATTTCTGGCTCTGGTCCTTAATGAGAAACAGAGGCATTAAACCAACTTTTTAAATACTGGGAAATATAATCTTGCTATTTGCTCATAATCAAATCTTTTAATGATTTCTGAGACTGTTTCTATAGCCTGTTTTCACTGAGCTAGTTCAGGAGATAGGCTGGTTGTAAAAAGACTTGTGAATATAAACTTTAAGGCTAAACATTCCATCTTCAACAGAGCCCTTGACAAGGTTATTTGATGCAGAATTGCTGGCCAAGATAAAAACAAATACCACACTGAAAAAAAGGGTCCTGTTTTAAGACCTGAATGAAAAACCGCAGGCAGGTCTTTCATAACATCGGCAATTCCTTCAACCTAAAGACATCTGCTGAAAGCCAGAGGTACCTTATTGCATAGTAAATCTTCAAACCATTAAGTCCAGTTCTGGGTCAATGTTTCTTATGCTTTGGTTGGGTGGTTTAATGAAGTATATATCCTACAGGATTCAACTATAGAACTTAACAAGCAAAACAGACAAAATACTAGACTCTTTGCTACAAAATGGCATGTTTCTCCATCTTTTTCATGCAATAAGCATACTCATCTTAAATCTGATTTTTTAAATAAATAATTATTGTATTTCCCACTGAAACTTGTTATTCTGATGAGCCAAATTCAAATGTTTTCATGTAGTTGATTAAAGAATGTTCTGAGAATTATTCATCATTATCTATAGAAAGAAGAAAAAAATTAATTCATTTCAAATCAAGCTGCATCTATTTAGTAATAAAAAGCACTCATTTTTTCACACTAAAGGAAAAAAGCTTTAACGTAATTTTAAACATAGTTTTTACTATATCACATACTTATTGTAAAATGTTCATATAACACAATGAAGACTAAACTGGGAGGCAAAAATCACATAAGCAAAAGATAACCAATGTTAACTTCATACAAACCCTCCCCCATCTTTTTTCTGCATACACAATTTTTTTTTAATTTGTCACCCTCAGTAGAGTGCTGCGGCATCATAACTCTCAGCAACCTCCAACTCTTGGGCTCAAGCGATTCTCTTGCCTCAGCCTCCCAACTATCTGGGACTATAGGCACTCACTATAATGCCCAGCTATTTGTTTGTTTTCTTTAGCAGGCCCAGGCCAGGATTGAACCCACTAGCCCAAGAGCATGTGGCCGGCGTCCTAATGTGAGCTACAGGTACCCAGCCCAGATTTCATTTTATTAATTACAGCAACATGCAGTTTTTAGAAACGTGACGTTTTCTCACTTAAAACACATAATTAATGGAAAAGTAAATAAACAAGATTAAGAAATGTTAATGTGGCAGTGCTCATAGCTTAGTGGGTAGGCTGCTGGCCACATATACTGAAGCTGGAGGGTTCAAAACTGGCCTGGGCAAGCTAACTGCAACAGAAAAAAATAGCTGGGCACTGTGGCGGGCGCCTATAGTCCCAGCTACTCAGGAGGGTGGGGCAAGAGAATCGCTTAGGCCCAAGAGTTGGAGGTTGCTGTGAGCTGTGACATTACGGCAGTCTACTTAGGGAGACACAGTGAGATAGAAAAAAAAAAGAAAAAGAAAAAAAAGGGTGGCGCCTGTGGCTCAGTGAGTAGGGCTCCTGCTCCATATACCAAGGGTGGCGGGTTCAAACCTGGCTCTGGCCAAACTGCAACAAAAAAATAGCCTGGCGTTGTGGTGGGCGCTTGTAGTCCCAACTACTTGGGAGGCCGAGGCAAGAGAATCACCTAAGCCCAGGAGTTGGAGTTGGCTGTGTGCTGTGATGCCACAGCACTCTACCGAGGGTGACAAAGTAAGACTCTGTCTCTTAAAAAAAAAAAAAATCCAAGTGCCATGTCAAATCACTGCATTACTTAAAATTCTTCACTAGCTCCCTGCTACCTCAGAATAGGCTCCATCCTCCTTAATATGAATTGCAAAGCCTTTCACTGATCTAGCCTTTTAAATATTTCCAGTCTTAACCAAATCTCATTTCCCATCTTCCTCAACTGCTCCCATAATTTATGCTTTAGAAACAGTGAATTCCTGTAGCTTCCCTGCTGTCACATTCTGTATCCTTCCCTGTATGAGGGCATGTACAGATGTGTGGCAAATTCTTAGGCATCTTTTAGAATCCAACTCTGGTGTCCTCTCCCCTAGAAGAGCTACTCCACTACCATCATTTCTTCCAATGTATGAATAGTTGGATCATTACTTAATGTAATTTACATAAATCTTATTGCTTCCAAGGTTGTACTTGCCACCCTATACTATAAGTCACTTATGTTTTGCAATTAAAAACTGTTTCAAATCATCAGGAAAGTAATGAACACACATGTATATAATACGTAGGATAAAAATTAACTTTCGTGCCTGTAATCCCAGCTACTCAGGAAGCTGAGGCAAGAGAATCACCTAAGCCCAAGAGCTGGAAGTTGCTATAAGCTGTTATGCCACAGCACTCTACTGTGAGTGACAAAGTGAGACTCTGTCTCTAAAAAAAAAAAAAAAGAATCTGTAACTTGGGCTGCTAATGCCAGTGCTCAAACATGATGGTCTCTGCCCATTATACTCCTTCTCTTCTTGTGGAGCAATTTATTATAACTAACATTAAACATTTACCCATTTTACTAAACTCTATTTGAGTTCTGACTCTGAACACCACCTAGCTATGGACTAAGTGGCACTGACTTTCTCAATAGCTGCAGTTATTAATGCTTACTTACTACCCCTACCCTGTAACAGTATTGGGAGTTGAACAGTTGATGCTGCCTTTTCAAGTTTCAGGTTAATTTCCAGTGAAATAGAATAGAAATGTGTTTTAGACAGGCTTCTTTTTAACTTGCACTGTAGTGACTTGGTACCACACTGGAGTGAGCCAGAAAAAATTTTGCCTACTTTCTCCCTTTTCTGCCCTTCTCTTCCCTCAACACAGAGTAAAAGTGTGTAAGTATCCCTGTGCAGATATCCATGTTGCCTAAAGACTCTGTGAGATAGCTATATATAGGATCTAATTACTTCCAATAGAAGGACTCCAAAAATGTTATTCTAAATCTGGTCATTGTCTAACATTTAACTCTCCTGTGACTAACAATAGAAAACAGTGGTCAGGAGCAGTGGCTCATACCCATAATCCCAGCACTGTGGGAGGCCAAGGCTGGTAGATCAGCCTGAGCAAGAGTGAAACCCTATCTCTACTGAAAACAGAAAAATTAGCTGGGTGTGGTAGTGGGCACCTGTAGTCCCAGCTACTCAGGAGGGGCTGAGGCTGGAGGATTGCTTGAGCCCAGAATGTGAGGTTGCTGTGAGCTGTGATGCCATGGCACTCCATCTAGGGTGACAGAGTGAGACTCTATCTAAAAAAAATACAAAACAACAAGTTAACTTATTCAGATAATTTCAATATACTTTTTATAAAGAGTTACTTCAGTAGGCCTATTAGTAAGTTATAATATTTTATGGGCTGGATTGTACTAAGAGTTTTAAAAAATATTGCCAGGATAGGCATTTAGTTTTGATTGTGTTATACTTTTTTTCTAGGCTAAAAGAATTACTGCCATCCTCTATGATACAACACTTTGGGGTCTTCATTTTCTTTTCATTTGTGTGCTAAAAAAAAATCCGACATTGTTTTTTGAGAGTGGTATTAGCTTAGCCTGATTCCTGACCTGCTGGAGAGGTTGGAGAGGAAGAAGCCACTGAGCTGTCAAGAGAGGGGTGTCAATTTTACCTTGTGAATTGGTTGGTAGTCACAGTTCTGCACGTGAGGGGCAGAGCAAAATAAGAGCTCTCCAGAACTTGTCAAGCAAAACTGAGCCGCCAGCACATTGTTGCTGATTATTTTTTACAGTTTTTTTTTTTTTTTTTGGCTGGGGCTGGGTTGGAACCCACCACCTCTGGTATATGGGGCCAGTGCCCTATTCCTCGAGCCACAGGTACTGCCCTCTTGCTGATTATTTATGAAAGGACACATTGAAACAATACTTAAGGAGAATTGCCTGAAGGATGAACAATCTGTATGTGAACAGGACTGATTTGATATGCTCCCTAGATTTACTTACATGGAATCATCCTCTGGATTTGTGCTATTAACTTACACCATGACACATTACGAAATCCAAATATTATAACTATCGCTGAAGATATTTTTCATTCCATTATGTGTATAATAATGTTTTATAGTAAGACGTCTAAGAGCTCAATAAAATCAGGACTATACAAATTCTGGATAATGTTTATATGTTAGATGTTCAATATGAGGATAAAATGATCTTTTAATATTTAGAAAAATAAAACATCTGTTTTATAAAAAACTAATAATTCACAACTGACAGAAATTTTCTAAGACTTGAGTTTTTTTCCTGCAGTCCATGGATTTTTGGAATCTTGTGCCTGAAAAAAGATGTTTTTCTCCTTAAAGGGACCCACAGTTATTCAAGTTTGAGGAGCACTACACGATAGTGTCCTGTTTTTTATGATATGGGAAAATGTTTCCTTTGGTTTCAAAAATAGCTATCCTCCAAGCAACTAACTTGTTTTGTCTCATGAATATGATGATTCATGTAATTAATTAGGTTTCCTGCTTTACTAGAAATATCAGCATCAAATCTGTATCCTGTTTTCAGAAAATGCAGAAATCTTTAGAATGTGAATTTCTATTCTGACTTCATTCCTAGCTTTGTGTTATATCACTTAGATTCATCATTTGCCCAATATACCAACTTTCCCAAGTGTTTTTTAAAATTTAATTTTATCTTATACTATATATATTTTTAAATCCGATCATGAACTTTTTTATGTGACTATACAAAAGTTTTTGGTATGGAATATATAATACATTTATAATAAACATTTAGGCTATGAGGTAAAGTAATCAGATTAATTTTTCAGCAAATATTTTAGAACTGAATTCTTGTTGGAAAAAAAACTCTTTTTAAAAGATGGGATCTTGCTCTTTTGCCCAGGTTGGAGTGCAGTGGTGCAATCACAGCTCACTATTAACCTGAACTCCTGGACACATGATCATCCTGCCATAGCTCCAGGGTAGCTAGGATGAGTGCCACCACACCTGACTGTATAAAATTTCATATACTGCTTTATGTGTCTAAAAGTTTACTTGTATATAGTTGATAAAAATTATTCTAATTTCTAGAGCTACCCAACAGAATTACCCTAATTTCTGGAGCTATCCAAAATCTGTCTAGTAAGATTTAAAAATCTCATTCAAATATTACTTATAAATTAAATTTAAAAATACTGACTTAAAAGATGTAAGTCAATAAAAGTGAAAGACAGATCAGTGAAAGCATAGACAGAGTTAATTTTATAATTGCTTAAAAGTAATAGATATCATTCCAATATAGATTTCACCAAAATGGGTGTGATATATGCTGATCCAGTTATATTCATCATCTTGTTTTTCTCACATTTATTGAAAATAATAAAGATGGCTCCGCACCTGTGACTCAGCGGGCTAAGGCGCCAGCCATGTACACCTGAGCTCGCGGGTTCGAATCCAGCCTGGATCTGCCAAACAACAATGGTGGCTGCAACCAAAAAATGGCCGGGTGTTGTGGCGGGTGCCTGTAGTCCCAGCTACTTGGGAGGCAGAGGCAGGAGACTCGCTTGAGCCCAGGAATTGGAGGTTGCTGTGAGCTGTGATGCCACAGCACTCTACCCAGGGTGACAGCTTGAGGCTCTGTCTCAAAA
>CAUYON010004153.1:0-22289 GCA_963573935.1 Arctocebus calabarensis
GTGGCGGGCACCTGTGGTCCTAGCTACTTGGGAGGCGGAGGCAGGAGACTCGCTTGAGCCCAGGAATTGGAGGTTGCTGTGAGCTGTGATGGCACAGCACTCTATCCAGGGTGACAGCTTGAGGCTCTGTCTCAAAAAAAAAGGCCTTGAATCCTTGGCTACTAAAGATGTTTTCTTCTGCCTTAAATGCTTAGAAAAAAGGGGTCTGAAGGAAATTTTTCTCCCATAGAAATCTAGAAAAATAAGAAAGTTCTAGAACTTTTAAGAGGTTCAGCGTCCACGGTTATGATTGTTCCAACTTTCCACTAGTTTTAGTCTGCATGAATTTCATTTTGAGAGAGAGGCACTTTTGTGATCTCTTCCAAGAATGTCAGTTACTACATTGTCTAATGCTTCCAAGTCAAGCGGCTGCTACTGCTGCTTCAGAGTCAGAAGTCAGGAAAACCAAAAGACTTTTGTTTTTGTTTTTTTGAGACAGATTCTCACTCTGTGCCCTGGGCAAAGTGCCATGGCATCATAGCTCACAGCAACCTCAAACTCTTGGGCTCAAGCAATCCTTTTGGGTTAGCCTCCTGAGTAGCTGGGACTGTAAGTGTGTACCACCTAAACTCCCAGCTGTTTTTTCTATTTTTAGTAGAGCCGGACTCTCCCTGTTATTTAGGCTGGTCTTGAACTCCTGGGCTCAGGAGATCCACTCGTCTCAGTCTCCCAGAGTGCTAGGATTATAGGAGTGAGCCACTGCACCCAGCTAAGAAGACTCATTCTGCTTTTAGTGCCTTGGCTACTCACCTCCCACCTAGGTGAGAAGAGAGCTGTTTCTTTTTTTTGAGTTTCACTATATGACCTCACAGTTCACAGCAACCTCAAACTCTTGGTTTAAACGATTCTCTCGTCTCAGCCTCCCAAGTAGCTGTGACTATAGGCATGCGCCACAACACCCAGCTATTTTATGGTTGTAGTCATCGTAGTTTGGCAGGCCTGGGCTGGGTTTGAACCTGCCTGCTCCAGTGTTATGTGGCTGGTGCCTTAGCCACTGAGCTTCAGGAGCCCAGCCAAGAGGGCTGTTTCTACGAGAAGAAACTAGTAATATCCCAGTTCTACCCAAGTTCCTAAGCCCTGATACATGACTCATGTTCCTTCTCTTACTCTTTTTTTTTTTTTTTTTTTGCAGTTTTTGGCAGGGGCCGGGTTTGAACTCGCCACCTCTGGTATATGGGGCCAGCACCCTACTCCTTGAGCCACAGGTGCTGCCCCTTCTCTTATTCTTTCTCAACCAAGTGAAAAGTCTTTAGCTTTCTATTCAACTAAGTGGTGGCCAACATCACTCTCAATCTTCCTCCTAGCTAGAACGAGGGTCCTGGGGCCAGCAAGTGACACAAGAATTCTAAAACCTAGTTTCAAAGAGTACCTATCCGTGATCTGGTTCACTTTCTTGCAGTTCTAGTAAGGATTAATGTTAAATTAGAAACATTAAATTAGAGTATCCATAATCTTCCATTATATCCACAGTAACACAGGCGGGTCTGCTTTTGAGATTTCTGACACTTTATTTTTATAATTATTAAGAATATCACTACTAGTGTCTTCAGGTTCTGCAACTCTAGAACAAGCAGCATCATCTTTTCCCGAGTAGTATATTTTCATTCCCAGGACAGAAAGTATACATTGCCGTGTACGTCTCCAACGGCCAGCTGCAGGGCAGAGTTAGGACCCAGCCAAGGTTCCAGGCAGCTCACTGCCCCTTCACATTGGAACAGACCCAGCTGCAAGGAAAGTAAAATGGGGAAGGTGAGGTCACAAGCCTTGAGCATCCTTAATAACTTATTTTTCTCTCACATTAATGCCTTTTATTTATTTATTTGCAGTTTTTGGCCAGGGCTGGGGTTGAACCCACCACCTCCGGCATATGGGGCCAGCGCCTTACTCCTTTGAGCCACAGGTGCTGCCCAAAGCCTTTTATTTAAAAACAGGTTAGTCACACATGGCAAGAGGGATTGAAGAAAATAGAATTTGATCTACCCTCTTTTTTTTTTTTTTTTTTTTGAGACAGAGCCTTAAGCTGTCACCGTGGATAGAGTGCTGTGGCATCACAGCTCATAGCAACCTCCAATTCCTGGGCTCAAGCGAGTCTCTTGCCTCCGCCTCCCAAGTAGCTGGGACAACAGGCACCCGCCACAACGCCTGGCTATTTTTTGGTTGCAGCCATCATTGTTGTTTGGCAGGCCCAGGCCCAGGCTGGATTTAAACCTGCCAGCTCAGGTGTACGTGGCTGGCGCCTTAGCCCGTTGAGCCACAGGTGCCGAGCCGATCTACCCTCTCTTACCCTAAGTTTGCTCTTGTGACATCCCAACATTCCTATATCCTTCTTGAGCACACACACAAACCCTTACCAGCTGCATACTGGATCTCTCCCACAGTTTAACATCTCTGTCCTTTGAAGCTGTCACCAGCAATTCAGGCAGCACATGGAGGGCTGTGACAGAGCCCGAGTGTATCTCGGAGAAGGAGAGCAGTATGGTGAGTTCTCAAAGGATCCTCCTCAATTAAGAAAGCATTGGCATCCACTGTGTCAGTTCTAGAGCCTCTTCCCTTGTGACCCTCCCTCAACTCACCTTTCTACGCTGCTGCGTCTTTAGATCTGGGGTTGTTGGCAAACTATATGTGATGGTCTGTTCTTCCAAGCATTCTGATGAGTGTGACTCTGGAGATTGGGTTTCAGGAATGTTTACTTCCTTCTGCCAGATGTTACCTGTGATCCATTCTCCCTCCGGGCTGCATTTGGCCAGTTTCCAAAGCATTCCATCAGAGCTGGCACATAGAAATGAGGACTCTGCCATTATGAGGATAGAATTAAAGCCAAGTCGCAGGCCTTACAGGATCCACCCCCCTTCCCTAGGTTATTTCCAGGCTCCTCAGATCTTCCCATTACCACTCACCAGATTCAGGCTTGGCCTGAGTTATTGATATTAGAGTTCCACTAGGATTTTCTAAGATCAGATTAAAGGTCAGGCTCTCTTCAAACTCTCCTGATTCCTTTTGCCTCTGTAAAAAGGTAATTTTGTTTAGCCTACTCGTATTACTCAAAACTCTGACAGACCAGGCAATAGTTTTTTACTATTGGCTAGGCAGGACTTTGTTTTTTGCTTTCTGAGTTAGAGTCTTGCTCTATCATTCAGGGTAGAGTGTTATGGTCTCAGCCTACCTCACAGCAACCTGAAACTCCTGGGTTCAAGCAATACTCCTACCTCAGCCTCCTGAGTAGCTGAGACTATAGGTACCCACCACAATCCTGGTTAATATTTCTATTTTTAGTAGAGACAGGGTTTCACTTTGGTCAGGCTGGTCATGAATTCCTGAGATCAAGCAATCAACCCACGTTGACCTCCCAGAGTGCTAGAATTACAGGCGTGAGCCACCACACCAGACCTAGGCAAGACTTTAAAAAAAAGAAGAAAAAGGACCATAACAATGCCTTTTTCCGGGTGGCGCCTGTGGCTCGAAGGAGTAGGGCACTGGCCCCATATACTGGAGGTGGGGGTTCAAACCCAGCCCCCACTAAAAACTGCAAAAAAAAAAAAGCCTTTTTCCTTAAAACAACTGTGCAGGCCTATACCCTGTCTATGGCAAACATAACTTCCTCTATAAGTCTATATAGTGCTCTTACTCTTTAAACCTGTCTTTCTCAACAAACCTTGTTTCATACTTTCCTCAAAACCCAAACAAAAACTATAATTTAGATACAGTAATTTGCACAAATCCTAAATGTAAACTAAACCTTATGAATTTTACACATGCAAATACCTACACAATCATCCCCAGATCAAGAAGAAGGCTATTTCTATCAACCTAGAAAGCAGCCTTCCTACCCCTCCCCAGTCAATACCAGACCTCCACTCCCAGAGCTAACCACATTCTGACTTCTGTCGTTTATAAATTAGTTTTTTTTTTTTTTTTTGTAGAGACAGAGTCTCACTTTGTCACCCTTGGTAGAGCGCTGTGGTGTCACACAGCTCACAGCAACCTCCAACTCCTGGGCTTAGGCGATTCTCTTGCCTCAGTCTCCCAAGTAGCTAGAACTACAGGTGCCCGCCAGAACACCCGGCTATTTTTCTGTTGCAGTTTGGCCGGAGCAGGGTTTGAACCTGCCACCTCAGTATATGGGGCCGGCGCCCTACACAGTGAGCCATAGGCGCCGCCCTTTAAATTAGTTTTATTTGTTCTTGAACTTCGTGTAAGTGAAATCATATCACATATACTCCTTTGTGTCTGGCTTCTTCTGGTGAGCAAGTTATCTATAAGATATGCCTATGTTCATCAGAATTCAATATTGCATTCTTTTTTATTTTTTGCTACATAGCATTTCATTTATAAATATAACATAATTTATTTGTCCCTTTCCTATTGATAGACATTTGGGTTTTTGTTTTTGTTTTTTGAGACAGAATCTCACTCCAACACCTTGGTAGAGTGCCATGGTGTCATCGTAGCTTGCAGCAACCTCAAACTCTTAGACTCAGGAGATCCTCTTGCCGTAGCCTCCCAAGTAGCTGGGACTACAGGTAACTGCCATAACACCTGGCTAGTTTTTCTATTTTTTAGTAGAGATGGGGTCTTGCTTTTGCTCAGGCTGGTCTTGCACTCCTGAGCTCAAGCAATCCACTTCCCTAGGCCTCCCAAAGTGCTGGGGAATTACAAGTATAAGCCACCAATCCCCGCCAGCATTTAGGTTATTTTAGATATGATGAATAAAGCTGCTATGAACATTCTTGTATCTGTCTCTTGGAGAACATATGTACACATTTCTCCTGGGTACATATTTAGGAACAGAATTGTCATAAATAGATATTAGTAGGTAGCAAGTCAGGATTTAATAACCTTTCCAGTGATAGGGGGCTCCCAGGAACCTATATTGGAAGTGAACATAGCTTTGGTACTTCCCACTATATGTTGACTGTCTATCAGGTAATTGCTAAATATTGATGACAGACAAGACACAGTCCTTGCCTTCAAGATGTTAATACAGTGTGACAAGGCAAGAAAGACATGGAAAAATACAATGACAAACATAGATTTTTGGTTTCCTATGGCTTTTTTTTTTTTTTTTTTTTTGAGATAGAATCTCACTATGTCACCCTCGGTAGAGTGCCATGGCATCACAGCTCACAGCAACCTCAAATTCTTGGGATTAAGTGATTTTCTTGCCTCAGCCTCCCAAGTAGCTGGGACTACAGGCACCTGCCACAATGCCCAGCTATTTTTTTGTTGCAGTTGTCATTGTTGTTTAGCAGGCCTGGGCCAGGTTCAAACCTGCCAGCCTGGGTGTATGTGGCCAGCAGCCTACCCATTGAGCTGCAGGTGCTACCTATTTTTTTATTTTTATTTTTGTATTTTTGAGACAGAGTCTCAAGCTGTCACCCTGGGTAGAGTGCTATGGCATCATAGCTCATAGCAACCTCAAACTCTTGGGCTTAAGCAATTCTCTTGCTTTAGCCTCCCAAGTAGCTGGGACTACAGGAGCCCACAACAATGCCCGGCTATTTTTGTTTTTGTTGTTGTTGTTGAAACTGTCGTTGTTTTAGCTGGCCCGGGCTGGGTTTGAACCTGCCAGCTTCGGTGTATGTGGCCAGTACCCTACCCACTGAGCTACGGCTCCTATGGCTTTTTAAAAACAACAGAATCCTTTTTTGTGTAACAATGAAATCTCACTTTGGAACCCAAAATACATAGGTCCAAAAGTAAAGCTTCTCCAGCGGAAGGAGGATAAGAGTTTGGACCCGACTGCCTTTTTCTTGCCCCTGTCCTCCATCATGGGCCCTGAGGTTTATAAACACTGGTCCTAGACAAATGCTTGTTTTGTTTAACACACACCCAGACAGGACTTACCAAGAAAGAAAGAACTTCAGGGGCTATGAGCTGCTGCATGACAAATACACCGTACTCTTTGTGCGTAGAAAACATCATAAGATGTCCAGCATAGCTCCTCCTGGTTTATAATTATGAGAAAAGAAAAGGCTGAGCCCAGGACGTAAAGAGAGGTGCAGGTATTTTCTTTTAAGTTAGACTCAACCTCAGGGTAACCACTAACCCACATTTCTGCTTTTTCCAGCTCAGGAAGAAACAGCGATTTGGATCTCACCAGATTACAGATGGAGCATCCCCTGGCTTCATGTGCAATAATTCCAAATCTGCTTTGGCCAAGATGAGAGAATGACCATCAGGGGCCAGGCCCAGACCAGTCAGTATCCCTAAGTCCTCCTGCAGAATTCGATTCAGGTGCAGACTGTAGCCCAAAAAAGTACATGGACAGAGAAAGATACTACTTTAATCAACCTCTCTCAGGTCCTTAGTCCCCCACGAATTCCTCAGGAGCAAAGTACAAAGCAAAATGTATCACTTTCTCTACAAATCCTGTTCTTCTCTGTTTCCCTTGTATTAGTACTCATCATCACGATCCAGTTATTTGATCAAACTAGAAATCTTTCAGGTTCTTATCTTTTCCTTAACTCTCTACCTCCAACTGATCCTTAAGCTGCATGGATTCAACATGCAACACATATGTACCTGTACATCTCTCATCTCCACTGCCTAAGTGAGCAACAGCTGTAAAAATGGTCTCCCTACTTTTGACTACTATTCATCCTCCATATTGCCAACAGAGCTCTCTTTTTAAAAGTCTGATCATTATTCCATCAAAATTCTTAGCACTGTGTCTGTCCTCTATAGCCTAGACCCAATTTGTCTTTCTTTATTTTTGAGTGAGAGCCTCATGCTGTCGCCCTGGGTAGAGTGCTGTGGCATCACAGCTCACAACAACCTCCAACTCCTGGGCTCAAGCAATTTTCTTGCCTCCACCTCCCAGGTAGCTGGGACTATAGGCACCTGCCACAACGCCCGGCTATTTTTTGGTTGCAGCCGTCATTTTTGTTTGGCAGGCCTGGGCTAGATTCAAACCCTGCAGCTCAGGTGTATGTGGCTGGTGCCTTAGGCGCTCGAGCATCAAATAGGCATTGAGAATTTATTTAAATTGACATGGCCAGAAGCAGAAAATATTTTCACTCAGTAACTAGCAACCTATTGATTTAGTTCAGAAGCAGAAGTGAAGTGATTTGAGTAAAATCCCAGGGATAGGAGACTACCACTCCTATCACATTAACCCAGATGCCTTGCTTCACCTGAAATTTCTGGGTGCTGGACCCTTCTTCAGTTCCACTTGCCACTCGCTGATTTTTTCATCAGTACTGAGAACAAAGAAGGTGCGTGCCGAGTACCAGATGAGAGTACTGATGCGGCCTGGAGCCTGGTATATGCAACAAGTTCTATTTAGTATTTCTGAAGAGCTGGGATTGACTGTCTCTCCCCCTTCAGGTATATATGCAATTCCTAACCCCTGGCATATACCATTAAATACATAGCTTGGGTAGAATTCACCCAAATTACTGAGGTTGTTCTGGCTCACCTGTGCTGAGGCAACAGCCTTAGCTTCTTGCCACAAGGTTAGTTCCCCAGTTTGATTTCCAGATACTGCCATGGAACCATCTGGTGCCCAGGCCAGAGCAGTGATGGCTGCAGAACTCCGTGGTATATGTGTGTCATCTGAAGAAGAAAGGAAGTGATTCACTGGGAGCTGGGCTGCTGCTGGGGTATAAGAAGAGAAATCAGGCTCGGCGCCTGTAGCACAGTGGTTATGGAGCCAGCCACATGCACTGAGCGTGGTGGGTTCAAACCTGACCCAGGCCAGCTAAACAACAATGACAACTGCAATAACAACAACAACAAAAATAGCCAGGTATTGTGGTGGGCGCCTATAGTCCCAGCTACTGGATAGGCTGAGGCAAGAAAATCGCTTAAGCCTAAGAGTCTGAGGTGGCTGTGATGCCATGACACTCTACCGGGGGTGACAGTGAGACTCTGTCTCAAAAAAAAAAAGAAAAGAAAAGAGAGAGAAATCGGGTACCCCTGACATTCTTTGTGCCAGTAACACAACCTTCTTTCATACCTTCCCTCTCCCCATGCCTCATTCACCTGCTTCCTTAGGAACCTGCCAGAGCCGTACAGAACCATCCTCTGAGGTGGTCAGCAGGAGGCCTGAAGCTTCTGATACAGCAGCTGCACTGATTGGGCCACTGTGTCCCAGGAGGGTATGTGTTTGGTATACCTAGGAGGAAGACATAAAGATGGGCCCAGGTGGGTGGACGCAGAAGAAGGTTGTCCCACATGACTTCCACTTCTCCCCCTACCCCAGGCCTTGCAGAGAACTCACCAAGAGTGGATGCCACAGCCGTGTGGTCCCATCCAGTCCAGCAGTCACCACCAGGAGCTCTGACCCAGCCTGTCCAGCTGATAAGACACAGAGACTGAGTGGGAAGAAGGGAGGGGGAAGGGAAGAGGCAAGGCCGGGCACAGTGGCTCACACCTGTAATCTTAGCACTCTGGGAGGCTGAAGTGGGTAGATTGCTTGAGCTCAGGAATTCAACACCAGCCTGAGCAAAAGAGTGAGACCCTTGTCTTTAAAAATAGCCAGACATTGTGGTGGGCACCTGTAGTCCCAGTTACTTGGGAGGCTGAGGCAAGAGGATCTCTTAAACCCAAGAGTTTGAGGTTGCTGTGAGCTATGAAGCCACAGCAATCTACCGAAGATGATAAACTGAGACTCTGTCTAAAAAAAAATGTAGACAACAAAAAAAGAAAAGGGAAGAGGCAGTGGGGAAGAGAAGGTGGCTGACATTCACTACCTGCACGGGGTTCTAGGGAAGCTGCACAGTGGCTGATGGGTCCTGAGTGAGCAGGGATGCTGGTCAGCTCCACGCCCTGATGGTCCCACACTTTCAAGGTCCCATCCCGGCCCACAGACACCACGTGCTCCTCCTGTTCCCAGAGTACAGAATGAGAGCAGGGTCATACCAACCAGGACACAGGAAGTATAGGAAGTAAGACTCCCACCATAGAGGTAAGGCCTAGGTGTCAAGGAGAGAAGTGACCTCAGGAACAGTGGGCTTAGATGGCTCAGGACTGCAGGCCTGCCTCGGAGTCATGATACTAAGATGCTGTGTTTTCATGTTCCTCTTTCTCCTTACACCAACCTTTAGCCTCCATACCATAATCCCATCCCAAGGATCTCATTCTTTATACTCCTTTTGCCTTTGGGGTTAGATACCCCAAAGAAGGTTATCCCACATGACTTCCACTTCTCCCCTTACCCTAGTCCTTGCAGTGCACTCAGTCTCCCAAAGAAACCCCTAGCCCTCCCAGAGAGCCCTAGTAAGCTCTCCATTGCCCTCTCACCACGGCCACCACGGCGCTCACAGCACTCTGATGACCCAGGAACTGACCAAGCTGCTGTCCCGACTCTGGGTCCCAGAGCCCCACAGAGCCATCACTGGAGCAAGAGATCTGCAGAGCCAGAAGTCAGAGGAGTGAGATTATCAGTATCCCTCCATTTCTGTATGTTCACAACACGGGGTAGAGGGCATAAGCCTTGTGATTAAGAGCATGGGTTCTCTGGGCAGCGCCTGTGGCTCAAAGGAGTAGGACACAACCTCCATATACCGGAGGTGGCGGGTTCAAGCCTGGCCCTGACCAAAAATTGCAAAAAATAAATAAATAAATACATAAAAAGCATGGGCTCTCCTGGGTTCAAATCCTAGGGTCACCACTCATTCATTACTTTGTGATTTGGAGTAAATACTTCTCTCTGAACCTTAGGTCTATCAACTATTTAATGAAAATAAGCTGAGGCCGGGTGTAGTAGCTTACGCCTATCATCCTAGGACTCTGGGAGGCCGAGGCAGGTGGACTGCCTGAGCTCAGGAGTTCAGGAGTTCAAGACCAGACTGAACAAGAGTGAGACCCTGTCTCTAAAAAATAGCTGGGCACTATGGTGGGCACCTGTAGCTCCAGCTTTAAGGAGGCTGAAGCAAGAGGATCTCTTGAGCCCACAGAGTTTGAGGTTGCTATGAGCATGATGCCATGACACTCTACCAAGGGCACAAAGTGAGATTCTGTCTCAAAAAAAAAAGAATATAATCTGATACTGCTGTTGTGAGGCTAAGTATAACATGCTTCCTGGCCCACAGTGAGTGTATAATAGTAACACTAGCTGTTGTCCGTGTTATTAACATCATGTCAATTGAGAAATCCACATAAAGGTAAAAAATCTATATTGCCAAGGAAAGATCTGGCTGCCTAGGAGGCAGGGGTAGGATAGATTATGACAAATCTATTCAATCAGGAGCTCTGACCCAGCCTGTCCAGCTGATAAGATTCTATTCAAATTCATTCTTTCTCCTTTCTTTCAAGAATTTGGGGACTCTGTCATGGGAAACTAGGCTTCCCCCATGCTGAGCACATAATTAGGACTCATTTTATGCCTTAGGGCCAAAGAAATCACAGCAATACCTTTTACCTGCAAGACCAGGGCATCTCAAGCCCTAGAGGGACAGTACTGTATTCTTGTTAAGAGTGTGGACTTTCTTATAAGAAAGTTTTAGCACTGACATGACCTCAGAACTGCAGGCCTGCCTCAGAGTCATGATACTAAGATGCTGTGTTTTCATGTTCCCCTCTCTCCTTATACCAACCCTTAGCCTCCATACCATAATCCCATCCCAAGGTTCTCATTCTTTATACTCCTTTTGCCTTTGGGGTTAGATACCCCAAAGAAGATTATCCCACATGACTTCCATTTCTCCCCCTATTCTCAGTCTCCCAAAGGAACCCCTAGCTCTCCCAGACAGCCCCAGCAAGTTCTCCATTGCCTTCTCACCACGGCCACCATGGCACTCAGCTTTATCACTGATATGACCTTAGAAATGTTCTTTATTCTATCTGAGCTCAATTTCCTTGTCTGTTAAACAGAGATGAAAGTAATATCTACGGCTCAGCACCTGTGGCTCAGCGGGCTAAGGCGCCAGCCACGTACACCTGAGCTGGCAGGTTCGAATCCAGCCTGGGCCCGCCAACCAACAATGACGGCTGCAACCCAAACAAAAATAGCCGGGCGTTGTGGCAGGCGCCTGTAGTCCCAGCTACTTGGGAGACTGAGGCAGGAGACTCGCTTGAGCCCAGGAATTGGAGGTTGCTGTGAGCTGTAATGCCAAGACACTCTACCCAGGGCAACAGCTTGAGGCTCTGTCTCAAAAAAAAAAAAAAAAAAGAAAGTAATATCAGGTTGCTGTAAAGATTAAGTGTGACAATTTATGCAAAGAGCTTAGTTCAATACCTGGCACATAGTCAAAGCTCATTAAATGTCAGCAATTACTATCATTAGTGGGTACCAGAAAAAGAATGAGGGAAGCGTTGTCAAGACCAAAGAACCCTGCTAGGCTCTGTGCCACCCGTATCCCTTCACTTACCAGTAGGTTGTCTTTGGTCCAGGCACAGCCAGTGACCCAGTCACGGTGACAGGAAGGGAAGGAGCAAATCATAACAGGGGTTTGGAGTGACCTCACATCCCAGCAGAGGAGATTCTAGAGGGGCCAAAGGAGAGGGCGCACTCAGGACCATAGAAGGAAGATGGGAAGACCAGCGCCATTTCAGGCAAGAAGTTTCGAGGAAAGACGGAGTGCAAGGAAACACCAACAGACAGATCCACAGGAGATAGGGCAAAGTAAAATGCAGGAGAAAGCAATGAGGAATTGGCCAGTAAGGAGTCTAGAAACCAGAGGGGCTATGGGACTCAAGGGCTACCCCTTCTACAACTCACCTGATCCCTGCCCGCAGTGGCCAGGCGGCTTCCATCAGGGCTGAAGCTACAGCAGCTCACAGGGCCGTCATGTCCCCGGAGCTCAGTGCTAAGAGGAAAGTCTTCTGGCTTGTGCGACTGCATCAGCAACTGCCTCGGCCACAGCCGCACCGTGAAGTCTTCTGCATTGGAAAGAGAGAGAGGAAGGCTTCCTCACAGAGGAAGGCTTCCTCACAGAGGAAGGCCAAGGACAAAGGCAATCAAGGGGGCTGAGGGTGACATCTGAGGGCATAGCACCAAGGAAGGGGTGTGAAGAGTTATAGGCTATGGAGAGGCCTTGGACTACGATCAGTCATTGTGCGAGTACACAGGACAGGAGCACCCAGCACTCCCAGCTCTGTCCCCACAGCCATCTCTACCTGTCTAGTGCACTTCCCACGATGGCCTCTCCAGGCCGCCCCCTCCATCTTCTCATCTCTACCTCACTTTCTGCAAGGACCAAGCCTCCTTCCTAGGGAGAGCCAAGGCCATTTTGCACTTTCACCTTGACATCTCTCTCTCCTTCCAAGGGAAAGGCATCTCTTACACAGCAAATCCCCCACTGGCAGTAACTCAAAGGTTACTAGGAGATTAGGATGAGGGTTAGGGAATGAGAAACAACCCTTTAGACTGATCATGCTATAAAACAAAATCCCACACGTATGTGTGTGTAACACATATATAGATAAACTGAAGAAAGGTATTAGTATGTTGAAGGGGAACAATAATTCAGTCACCCTGCCCACTGTCCCATAGTACCTGAGGCAGAAGCCAAGAGCTCCTGGGAGGTGGCCAGTCCCAGCACAGGCTTCTGGTATCTGGACAGGAGCCAGAGGGACTGAAGGGAGCGTTCCTTGAGTGTCCAGCCCTGCAGGGACCCATCTTCTGCACCAGTCACCAATTCCCTGGGGCTTAGCCAGGCCAGTGCAGACACTGCCACATCCAGTGCTTGGCAAAGAGCCTCTTGGAGACCTAGAGAATGAGAAAGAACAAGGCAGTAAGATACTAGGAAAGGGGCTAGGAAGTAGGGGATAGCTTCCATCCAAAAGCTCAAAAACCCATCCATTCCCCTTGGGTACCTGAAGACATTTTGTAGATCCTAATGCCATCTGCTCGGTACCCAACAGCCACCTGATCACCATCTGGGCTGAGAGCCACGGAGAGGGCAGGAGAGAGAGAAAGGGAGCCCAGGTACCCACGGGGCCGACCCAGAGACCCTGACCACACCTGAACCTGGGGGTAAGAAAAGGCCTTAAAGATCTCTCATCTCCATCCCTCGGCCCTCCTCCAACCCCAGAACTACAGCTACCCCATTAAAAGAACTCCTGCTGGAGACTTTTCTCGTGAGTTCCACCTTTGGAGCTCCTGCCTGGTCTTCTCTCAAGGCCCCCACCCTTGCCTGAATACTCCCTCCCTTTGCTATTCCCTCTTCTACCCCACCATCAGCCCTCGGGAAGCTGACCTTGCCGTCCTCTCCAGCTGTCAGTAACTGGCACCCCTTACTCAGGAAAAGTGCAGCAGTGACAAAACCCTGGTGGGCAGGGAAGGCAGCCAGCCGTGCCCCCTCTTCCCAGGCCCACAGCTCCACTGTCCCGTCCAGCCGGCCTGCAGCCACAACCCGCCCGGCCATGCTGAAGGCCAAGGTTCGGACAGAGGGTCCTGTGGCTCCAAGTTCCTACACAGGAAGGTAGAATTGGAGATGTCAGGGCTCACCCTCAGCATAAGCCCAAAGTTAGCCAGAATGCTGATGTCTGTCATTCCGCACCCTCCACTCCGATTCTCCTGTGCTTCCTCCCCCAGAAGAACACAGACCCTTCTTACCTTGGTGACTTTGAGCCCATCCACTTGGAAAAAGCTGAAGCTGCCAGCCCAGCTGCCTATAGCTACGACCTGTCCTTCTGGATGGAAGGCAACACAGTTCAGGGACTTGGGACTGGTGTGCTGGAAGGCCAGCTGCCCACGGACTGTGTCCCACAGCTGGAGGAGAGAAAGAAGGAATTGGGGTGCTGAACACAGAAGGCTGAACTCCTCCAGGGTCCTCTCTGTCCTATGCCCTGCCTTCAGCAGGGAAGATCCCTCGTGGTCAGCAATTAGTACCCTCTGCCATGCTGAGAGAACAACCTCAGAGAGCTGACTTACAGTTTAGGGCCACTTTTACCAATGCAGTCACCTCCAGGCCTGGGTAACCTTGGGACCACACAAGGCCTTCTGGATCTTGGAATACACCTTTTGACTAAATCCAAGAACAAGTCCTTTTTTTTGGGTGACAGAGTCTCACTTTGTTGCTCTGGGTAGAATGCCATGGAATTATACTGCACAGCAACCTCAAACTCTTAGGCTTAAGTCATCTTCTTGCTTCAGCCCTCGAATAGCTGGGACTACAGGTGCCTGCTACAACACCTGGCTAGTTTTTCTATTTTTAGTAGCAATGAGGTCTTACTCTTGCTCAAGCTGGTCTCAAACTCCTGAGCTCAAGCAATCCACCTGCCTTGGTCTCCCAGAGTGCTAGGATTATAGATGTGATCCACTATGCCCAGCCACAACAAATCCATTTCATAGTCTTACCTTTAGGCATCCTCCCAGGCACACAGTAGCCAGCAGCCGGCGATCCGGACTCAGGCAGCAGCCAGTGATTTGGTACTGGTGAGCCTTGGTCTGGAGCACCCTACCCCAGGAAGACAACATTAGACCCTGAGGGACTCCCTCCTCATTCCTTTTCCCTCAGGGCTTCTAAGAAATGGGGAAGGCCCTCACTCCAAGCTGTGGAGGACGGACCCCTTACCGGCAACCATGCTGCAGGTCCCAGAGCTCTAGGAGCCCATCAAAGGCAGTAAGAAAGAGCGCGTTGTCTGAGAGGAATGAACAAGTGGAGATTCCATCACAGCCACTCACCACAGACTTCTCCTCCTATAAAAGCAAATGTGGAAGTACAGCTTGGGCCTCTCCTTTGACCTTCCATGTTCTGCCATCCCTGGCTCTAGCCAAAAAGGAAGCCAAGGCAAGAAGGGCTTGAGCCTTCAGCTCTGCATCCTCAGCCTCAGCACAGGTTCGAGTAGAGCCTCCCGATCCAGTAGGGCCAAATCTTCTACCTCACTCCAAACCCGTACCTATTCCCCAAGTAACCAAAGATTTCTATGGGTCTGAGAAAATGAGATTATATGTGTGCACAAATATGGGGTAGGGGATGATATGGGTGGGAAGGTGAGGGAAAGAGACTGTGGCTCTAGGCCTCACCTCTCCAGCCTCATCTGCTGCTACCCTCCATCAGCACCCTCTGCTGCAACACTTTCCCAGCAACTTATTTATTTATTTATTTTTGGCTGGGGCTGGGTTTGAACCCACCATCTCTGGCATATGGGGCTGGCGCCCTACTCCCTGAGCCATAGGCGCCTCCCAGTTTCCCAGCAATTTATAGGGAACACTCCCCACCACGTCTTTGGTCATGCTCTTCAACCCAGGATGTCTGCCCTTCTCCATCCTAGGTCCTCTCATAAGTACAGAACTCTTTCAGCTCCTAACTACGTCACATGGCTATGTTTTGGTTGCTTTTTTACCTTGAATGTCTTATCAGCCAACAAAATTAACCAGCTGGTGGGCAATGACAATTGTCCTAAACCCTATATTCCTCACAGTGCTTATCACAGTGTCTTAAATGGAAGGTGTGCAGCAAACATTTGCTGTGTGATTGATGTTTTTGACCAAGTCCTTTGATCTGATGTAAGGGGAGTCAAGTTGCTAAATCACTCAGGGTAGTAATGGGTGGGTTTGGACTATATAAGGCTTCAGGGAAGTCTATTAAGGGTTATCTGAAGGTCAATTCTGCCCTATCTTGATTGTCATACCTGCCAAGTTCTTAGATCCAACAGGTAAACTGTCCCATTGGCAGTGCCCACAGCTGCTCTTTGCCCATTGGGAGAGAAGGCCACAGCGGTGGGGAATGAGGAAACTGTTAGAGACAGGCTGGAACTAGAAAAAGAATCAGAAGAAAGGGAGGAAATTAGGGAAAGAAAGCATACAGGAGTCTATTTCTGCATTTCTGTCCCTGAGTCTCCCTTGCCTTGGTGATTCTGGTTTGTCCTTATTCTCTAGTTTCAGAAAGGACTACAGGTGGGCTTTCTAGTGTCTGGGGTCAAGGGTCTTACTTTTGCTGATCCCCCATAGCCTGGGGTTTATTAAGCCATCGTAGCATGTGCTGGATGTGCCAGCGCTGGGAGAGCAGGGGGGCCTGGCGGCAAAGCGGCGAGTCGGGGGGCTGGTTGGCTGCCTGCTGCAGCAGGAGTAGGGGATACTGGTTGAGGATTGAAGCTTGCTGCCTCAGAAAGGTGCAAAATACAGCAACATCAGACTCTTGTTCCTCTTTGGGGACTGAAGAAGCTATAAGAGAGATAGAGTGTCACCAAGGAGCCAGCCTGGACCCCATTAACCCCAGCAACAAATAAAATCGTATGGTGCATCTAAAATAGTAAGTCTTAAAATGTGGCCCCGTGGCCACATACCAGGAATGCCTGTTAAATGTACAAAGCTTTGGGCCCCACTCTAGACCTAGGCAAGAGAATCTGGGAATTCCATTTGAAAAAACTGCCCAGATAATTTTATGCTTACTAAGTTAAGTTTGAGAATCTCTGGTTGAAGAGATCTAGGCAATTTTTAGGCAAAAATTCTGCTGAGAATCATTTGCTCACCCTCTTGACATATTCAACTCGAAATGGGAATTTGACTGCTTTTTTCCATTACACCTCCCCCATGAGCACACTCTGGAAACCACCCAGTCACTCATCTCACCATAGAGGGCATGAGCCTCCAAGAGCCGAGAGATCAGACCCAACTCCAGGTGTGCAGTCAACACGTGGAGATTGGTAAGGAACTTCGAAAGAAGGTCACAGTTCCCACTCTGAAGCTGAGAAGGTTACATTGGGTTCATTAGGAATGAGAAGAGGCTGATGAGGAGGATACTCTAGTTCAAGATTCTGCCTATGTAGCCAGGACTCTGACTCAGGGGACAAAGGACCTCAAGAAAATGGAAAGAAGAGAAGGAGTCTGGGAGCAGGGTAACGGCAGTGGTGGCAGGGCAAGTGGTAAAGGGGAGAAGGATCTCAGAATAGCCAAAGCAATTGCTTGGGAAAAGATGTCTGTGGGGTCCAAGGACAAACCAGGTGGTAAGGCAGGTCTCCCAGAACCTCAGGAGGACAATTTCGGAAGGTGCTTGAGGCATCGGGGTCACATGTCTTCCAGAGCTGAGCTGTAAGAACAGACATTGGGAAGGACTCAGACCAGTAGCATCCCCAAGAGCCTATCACAGAAGCCATGGGGAAAGACATCACACACTGGGGTGGCAGATGAGGCGGCCAGCAGATGGGGAGCCCCAGTTAGTGGTCTGACTTCTAGGTCCGTGCCCCTCACAGGGCCTGGTTTGATATGGGCTTCAGTCACCTGCGATGAGAATGTGTGCTGTGTCCTCCAGACCTGGCCTCTTCCCGTAACAACGTTTAGCTGCTGTTCTCAGGGGCCCATCAGAGAGGCAGAGCCGGGCACCAGGGCGTTCCAAAGGGCCTTCCCCTAGCAAACTGCTCTCACACGAGAGAGGAAGAAGAGAGAGGGGGTCTGTCAGCAAGCATCCTGGCACAGAAGTGGGCTCCCATTCAGACCTCAAATAGGGGTAACTGGAGCAGCAGCCCACACAGGCTGTGGAGACAGATGTTGAGGCCACATGTGGGGCCCTGGGTCAAGGATAGGAAGGCACACTGAGGTTGGTAGGAGCTCAGCTAGGGGCATCTGTACCTGCGCAAACTCTGGATGAGGTAGACAAATGGGCCCATGGGGTAGGGGTCTCCACTGTTAACAGCAGCCACTGCTTCTTCCCAGACCTTGGTCCCCTTGGGTAGTACCCGCCATGCACTTAGCACTGCATGCAGCTGGTCCACAGTCAGACCTGAAAACCCAAATGCTCTGAGGCCTCACCTAAACGCAGCGTGCACCCCTCTTCACAACACCTGGTGAGACTCCGATGGAACCAGGTCATCTGACCCCCAGGCCCTCAGTCTCCCAAACCGCTCTAACCACTGACCACTACGTGTGGCTTCAAGGGTGGCCAAACACTGGGGAAGGATGTCGGGCCCGTGCTCTTGCTCCAGGATGTTCAGGATGTGCTGCAGCAGCAGGGGCACAGTGGCAGGGAGGGTCCGGAGTCTCTCAGACACCTAGCGTGGTAGGACAGGGCTTTAGTCAGAAGTGAGAAAAGCAGCTTTGGTTGTGGGGTAGGAAGGGGCAGCAGAGGGCATAGTGGGATGGGATGAAAAAGTAAAGAGCAGCAGTGAGAGAGAAGTGAGGTTGGGGCAGAGGAAGGGGTGAGCACAAGATGGTGAGAACAGGGATAAAAAGGAGATAAAGAAGCTGAATGAATGGGCAGTGGGATGAGGACCTGTTCATACAGAGTGAAGAGCCTCAGGTGATCAGTGACCAGGCGCAGGTAGAGCGGCAGGCCTGAGCCCCGCTTCACCAGCAGCAGCTGCATCTGATAAAACCCAGAGAACCAGTGTGGGCACCAGGGAGCCTGCCCACAGCCGGCCCCTGCCCCAGCACCAGGCCCACTGCAAGGCAGCTCACCCTGGCCCAAGGGTTCCCAGCAGGGGACAGGCCCATGGTATCATCTCAGGACACAATCCTCCCTTGCCCACACCATTCTGCCCAGGCAGCCCCTGTCAGGGAAACCCATGGTCCAGTCGACCCCATTGAAAACCACCACTTTACTTATCTGTTCACCCCAACAGGCCCTGAGGGGCATTGTACTCGGGGGAAAGGCTGAGTAAAATTATCAGGAATAACAATTATCTTATCAACAATTTCCCTGGCACATAATTTCTGAGAAAAGGTGAGAGCAGGTCTGCGCAAGGCAGCCAGCAGCCTCAGCACCCCCCTCCTAAACTCAGCCCACTCGCCCACCAGCCCTGGCCTGGATCCAACCTGGTTGTTAAAAGGTGACTCCTCCAGCCGCTTTCCATAAAGAGCCAGCTCCTCTCTCACCAGCCGAGCCCGGGCAGATGGCTCCAGAGGTCCCAGGGCCACCACATGGGCACCCTGGCTTTGCTCAAGTGTCTCTCCCAGACCCGCATCACTAGACATGCTTAGCACCAGGTGTACCCACTGTGAAATTTGGGCAAAGGGGCAGGAAGGTAGAAAGAAAACCATTAGAGAGGCCCCTGTCCTCTCCACCTTCTCAGCCTGCCTTCCACACCCACCTCCTTCTTTCACTCACCCGGGGAATGTTCTTTGGGATCCAGTCTGAGATCAGCTGCCCGTTATGGTCTACCAATCTGTCGGCCCCGTCGATGATCAGGACCAGAGCCTGGGCAGGTTGCAGGCACTGAGCAGACCTCGGCAGCAACTGCTGCTGCAGCTCCCATACTAGGCCTCTGCACGTGGAGGGAGGACAGTCAGTGAGAGAGAAACACCAGTGCAGTACCATGGGGCACCAGCAAGGCCAGGCCACAAGAGGGTACACGCCTGTAGGTGCTGGGGAGGGCACGTGGCTCTTTCAGCTGGTTATGCAGGTAGGTACAGAGGCGTCTGAGCAGGGTGAGGGCAAGACCCTGGTCAGGGCGGGCCCCTGAAAAGTGGAAGAAGACGGAGGGCGCCACCTTGGCCCCATCAGGAACCTGCAGTGCTGACACAAGGGACGCCTGCAGAGGAAGAAGCAGAAAACATGGTCACATGTTATACATGCATGAGGTCCGTGTGCCCCCACCTCCTTAGCCCACATGGTCCTTCCTCCCCACACCCTCCTGCCCAGGCCCCTGTGACTCGGTACCAGGAAAGCCGTCTTGCCCTGTCCTGACTGCCCAGTAACGAGGCTCAGCCTCCCGCGGGGCAACACCAACTGCTGTACTGTGTCCTGAAGAAGGCGTGGTCGAGCAGAAGTCACTGGCTTCTGTAGCTGCTGGAAGGTGGCCTGCACCAAGTCATCATCTGGGATGGACACTGGCTGCTCCAGCTGGGCCCCAGGCTGAGGGCACATGGGATAGTGACTTTTCATATTACCATTCTCAGAAATTCCTAGGCCTAAAACTCTCAGAGCCCCACCAAGTTACTTCCTCCCCAGGACTACCCAGATCACCCTCCTCTTCTCTGGCTATCCGCACTCCTGCTGACCTGTAGGTAAAACTTCTGGATCGTATTCCACACATCCTGAAGAACAAGCTGTCCAAACTCCTCTAGCCCCCCAACATAAGGTCGGCCGGCTGCTACACCGCCCCACTCACAGGGGTATCTGTGGGCAGAGCAAGCATAAGCATAGTGACCCCTCCCTCAGAACAGGCCTGGCTCCCCCCAGCACATGTCTCTGGACAAATACCCTCTATGTCTCCCAGCACACCTGCGGCAAGCAATCTCTTTCTGTCTGCTCAGGTAGTTCTTCAGTTCTGAGATCCGATGTGCAGCCTCTTCAGACTCAGAAACAAAGTCAGATTTCCAGGCATCTGGCACAGAACTGACCACCAAAGACACCCAAAGTGGAGCTAAACTCAGACCTCAGCCTCCCCCCACTAATCAGACATTGTCCAGGGGCACACAGAGCAGTGATCTGACTTCAGCTCCAAGGCTGATTTGGGGCTGCAAAGGCACGCTCTCTGAGTCCTGTTTCTTATAGTGTTCCCCTCATATACTCTGAACGGTGAAGAAGAAAGAATGGGTCTACCTGGATTTTGAGGGGGAGGGTGACCTGACCCCGGAGGCCACAAAAAGTACCTGAGGAAGCTGGAATCCCGGAAGTAGATCAGAGCTGGGGCAGAGGGCTGCAGGCGTTGGTCCCGATTCAGGAACTGCATCACCTCCATCTCTGTCACAGAGCGCCCTGAAGGGTACTGCTGGGCCTGCAGTGAGAGTAAGCACTAGAAGGCTCAGTTCTAGGTCACACTGACCCCTCCCTCCAGACTGCTGGGGGCACCCCCGTGCTCGTTCATCTCAGCTGTGTTCCTCCCTCCCTTGCTCCCTCCAGACACAAGCAATAAAATATACTAATAGCCAGCATTTATAGAATGTTTGACATGTATTAAGCACTCTTTTATAGATTTTTGATTCTCATAATAACCCTGTGGCATAGATGTCATTGCTTCTCTTTAATATATATGGGCAAATTGTGGATAAGTTAGATTAAGCTGCTTCCCACAAAGACACACAACCTGCAGATAACAGAAGGAAAAGCAGAACCCGGATCCGTCTTATGGTAATACCAAAAAAGATCTACCTACTAAACCCAGAGGGATTTCTCAGAGGAATTTCCTCACCTAGGATTTGGGCACACAGTATCTTCTGCCTGTGTTTCACTTTAGGTCTCAAGGACCTGCTAGTATAAAAACTGTGGCTTCTCCCTATCCCTACCCTCCTCCAACCTCATCTGCCTTACCCAGTGGAAGTGTGGATGGTCAGGAAGGTTGTAGCTGGGGGGAACGTAGCCATAACGGGAGCCCAGGATCCCAACAAACAGCTGTGAGTTCTCCACCTCCCCGAGGCATACTTCCAGCTGTCTGCAGGCATGGTTACAGGGACATGCAAGAGTCACTGGGGGCTTGTTTTAAGAGTGCTCTCACCCTCATCCACTCTTGTAGCCGCAACCCTGCCCACCTCACTGCCAGCACTCAAGCGCCTTGTCCCTGACCCAGTCCCTCTTCTCTGTGGCCCCCACACCTGTTCCTCCGGGTCTCCTCCTCAGTGACGCCCCAGCGCAGGTCGATGCCATGAACACTGATGCGGTGGGGAGCTGCCCTGGCCTGCAGTGCTGGCAGCACGGACCTCAGCAGCAGGTCCCGCTCCCCGTGCATATCTCGGAATGTGGATGAAATAAAAAGCCGGACGCTGCGCCATCTGGAGTTTAAGCAGAAGGCTGGGCTCAGTCTAGGGATCAACTCTCCCACCCAATCCACAGTCACTGCTGTGATCACCCTTCAACACTAACAATGAGCCAGGTACGACAGAGGTGCTCTACAGACCTCCAGACAATAACCTGGTCATAATCTCAAACACAGTGCCCTAGAATTTAAATTCCACTTACCATTTCTCATGCACTCTTCCTTTTCCAGCTAATAATTATTAACTTACTATTGTTCATGACAATGCTTGGGGTAAGCATTATCCATTCTTTCTTTTTTAAATAATTTTATAAAATCGGCTCAGTGCCTGTGGCTCAACGGGCTAAGGCACCAGCCACGTACATCTGAGCTGGAGGGTTCGAATCCAGCCCAGGCCTGCCAAACAACAATGGTGGCTGCAACCAAAAAAATGGCCGGGTGTTGTGGTGGGCGCCTGTAGTCCCAGCTACTTGGGAGGCTAAGGCAAGAGACTTGCTTGAGCTCAGGAATTAGAGGTTGCTGTGAGCTGTGATACCACAGCACTCTATCCAGGGTGACAGCTTGAGGCTCTGTCTCAAAAAAATAATAATAATAATAATTTTATTAAATCATAATTGTGTACATTGGTGCAATCATGGGGCACAATGTGCTTACTTCATATACAATCAGAAATATTTTGATCATACTGTTAGAGATAGCCTTCATGGCATTTTCTTAATCACTATATGAAG
>CAUYON010004154.1:0-11642 GCA_963573935.1 Arctocebus calabarensis
TGTATTTCTTTTTTTTTTGAGACAGAGCCTCAAGCTGTCACCCTGGGTAGAGTGCAGTGGCGTCACAGCTCACAGCAACCTCCAATTCCTGGGCTCAAGCGAGTCTCTTGCCTCCGCCTCCCAAGTAGCTGGGAGGCTACCGGCCCCCACCACAATGCCCGGCCATTTTTTTTTTTTAGGTTGCAGCCACCATTGTTATTTGGTGGGCTGGGCTGGATTCGAACCCACCAGCTCAGGTGTACTTGGCTGGCGCCTTAGCCCGCTGAGCCACAGGCGCCGAGCCAGGCCTTTTTATTTCTTAGGGAAACTGCACAGCTAAGTATTATTATCTCAGTTTAACAAATTAGAGAATTAAGGCTTTTGCAGATGATGAGCTTGCCACGGTCTCTGAGCCTCGATCTCCTTGCCCCAAAAAGAAGAAAACAGTACAGGCAATCCCCGAGTTACGAAGGCCAGACTTCATGTACAACTCGCACTTACAAACAAGTCTTTCCAGGTAATAGGTGAATGCAGCTGTACCAACGTACACACTAATTTGACTTAGGAACAAATACACAGAATCTATCTGGTTTGTAACCGGGGAACTGCCGGTATCTATACCAGTGGTTCTCAACCTTCCTAATGCCGCCAGCCCTTAATACAGTTCCTGTGGGTCGCGACCCACAGGCTGAGAACCACTGATCTATACTGTGGCTCTCCGAAAGTTGCACGGGTCAGTTGAGCTATGTATATGGAAGTGCTTTGTCAGATAGAAAATGATAGATTGTTACTTATTTGTTTTATCCCAACTTATTCCAAGCTCCTTTAGGGCAGGAACATCTTATTCCTCTTCAAGCCCCAGCATCTAGTGTAATATCAGGTAAACAGTAGATACCCATGACAGATTTTTAAGTGAATCGGTCTTTAAATCCCCACAGCACCCACACACGGTGAGCATGATAGACACTATAAATATTCGTTGAATTTAATTGAACTAGCAGGATAACCCAGCTACGAAGTATGTACAGAGCTCCCTTCACCAGGCAGTGCAACTACCATTGCACTGAAATATCTGTAAAACTGGCTCGGCGCCTGTGGCTCAATGGGCTAAAGCACCAGCCACATACACCTGAGCTGGTGGGTTCGAATCCAGCCCGGGCCCGCCAAACAACAATGACGCTGCAACCAAAAAATGGCCGGGCGTTGTGGCAGGCGCCTGTAGTCCCAGTTATTTGAGAGGTGGAGGCAAGAGACTCGCTTGAGCCAAGAATTGGAGGTTACTGTGAGCTGTGATGCCATAGCACTCTATCCAGGGTGACAGCTTGAGGCTCTGTCTCAAAAAAAAAAAAAAAAAAAAAAGAAATATCTATAAAACAAAACATGTTTTAAGTTCTAATAATGTCTCACCTTTTAGAACTAATGTTCATTAGAGTAGCTCATTTTCTCATCAGAGTAGCTCATTTTCTCTCAAATAATTTGAAAAGTCTCTTGTTTATGTTGTGGTAGGATTTGACCAGCAGATATAACCGTGTATATCTATGCACAGGTGTATAGTGTGGATGCCATGTTATAATGTTTCATCTAATGGTTAAATAGCTTTAATTAATGAAACAACTTGCCAGCACCTTGAAATAATTACCTTTTTGCCGCTCAATGGATATCCCACAGATGGCAGAGGAACTTTTTAAGCATAGCCATAGTTAGTTTACTTGCTTTTCTCCGTATCACTTATATTTGCCTTGCTGTAAGAAATGCTTAATTTTATATAGGATTGATTTCCCCACCAAAAGTTTTATACTGTGAGTCAAAACAATTTTTGAGGTTTTAACATTTGGGTATAATCAAAATTTCATAAATGCAATTAATGTATTTGTTCAATTTTTTTTTTTTTTGAGACAGTTTTACTTTGTCGCCCCTGGTAGAGTGCCGTGGCATCACAGCTCACAGCAACCTCAAACTCTTGGGCTTAAGCGATTCTCTTGCCTCAGCCTCCCAGGTAGCTGGGACTACAGGCACCTGCCACAACACCTGGCTATTTTTGTTGTTTGTTGTTGTTGTTTTTGTCATTGTTGTTTGGCAGGCTCAGGCCCAGTTCATACACGCCAGCCCTGGTGTATGCGGCCAGGGCCCTAGCCACATATCTACAGGCACTGAGCTAATTTGTTCAAATTTTGAACAAATATTCATTCATCATTCAGGTTATATACTGATGTATTGGGGTTTGGATTTTCAGACATTTCTATGACAACCCTATCCAGTTTGTTGGAAGATCTGCTTTTCAACATCTGCCTGAACTGAGAACACTGTAAGTTTCTACTCCTCTTAAAGATCACTTTTCCCCTACAAGGTTGCCATGAAAAATCAAATGAATGTCATGCATCGAAGTGCTTTGAAAATAGCAATAATAGGTTCGACGCCTGTGGCTCAGCGGGCTAAGGCGCCAGCCACATACACCTGAGCTGGCGAGTTCAAATCCAGCCTGGGCCCGCCAAACAATAATGATGGCTGCAACCAAAAAAAATGGCCGGGCATTGTGGCGGGTGCCTGTAGTCCCAGCTACTTGGGAGGCGGAGGCAAGAGATTCGCTTGAGCCCAGGAATTGGAGATTGCTGTGAGCTATGATGCCACGGCACTCTTCCCAGGGTGACAGCTTAAGGCTCTGTCTCAAAAAAAAAAAAGAAAATAGCAATAATAATTACTCCCATGTCCAGTCTTCTCCTAATAATACTTTTACTCTCTTTCTTGTAGGGCTCTGAATGGTGCTTCACAAATAACTGAATTTCCTAATCTAACTGGAACTGCAAACCTTGAGAGCCTGTAAGTGCTTGAGTGGACTCTTGACTTTGCCCAGAACATACCCCGCCCTGAGAGCCTGACAGACTTAACAGAAGGGAATCAAAACATGTCACTGTGAGATGCCCGAGTGAAAGGAACATCTGGTTTGTGTTTTAACAGGACCGTGACTGGGGCACAGATCTCGTCTCTTCCTCAAACCGCCTGCGATCAGCTACCTAATCTCCAAGTGCTGTGCGTATCCGTGAGGCACTGTGTGTAAAAAGCAACTTCCATTTAGGGGTGAAATGGCAGGCATTATTGCAGTAATCCTTTAAAAGGGGAGAAAGTCTTCTTCCTGGTGGTCTCCAGGAGGTCGGTCTCTGCTCTCTTTGGTTCATGCTGTCTGACGTGACCCTGGCAGTCAAGGCAGTTGTACCCTTTGTTTCCAAGTCTGAAACAGTCTCCCATCAGAATTCCAGTTGGTTACATTTTCTTTCTGAAAAGACATGAACAAGTGGGCCAGGTGCTGTAGTTCAGGCCTGTAACCCCACCACTGTAGGAGACCCAGGCATGAGGATCACTTGAGCTCAGGAGTTCGAGACCAGCCTAAGCAAGAACAAGACTCCATTTTTTACTAAAAATAGAAAAATTAGCTGGGCATAGTATTGGGCACCTGAGGTCCCAGCTACTCGGGAAGCTGAGGAAGGAGAATAGCTTGAACTCGAGAGTTTGCGGTTGCTGTGAGCTGTGACACCACAGTACTCCAGCCCAGGCGACACAGTAAGACTCTGTCTCAACAACAACAACAAAAAAGATCTGAGCAAGCCAAATAACTTCATTTTCCCCTCTAAAGGCTTTGCAGAAAACAAAATAACCTAATAGATCAACCGCCCAAAGTGGCCGCCAAAATCAAAAATGGAATATCAGACTCACACAAACCTTGATAGAGGTCACCAAACACGCTTTCTGTATGGTGTGGGTGCCACGTTCTTATGTATCACCGAATGGGTGAATTGCTTACATACGGTATTCCTACTGACTCGGAACTGCTTTCCCCCCACCTTTCTCGAGTTTTATGAAAAGTAGCTCGCAGGGATTAGAAGAGCCTTGCTCTGACCTCCATTTGCAGCCTCCTCCCTCGTCCCCACTCAGCCTTATTACCTTCTTCTCAAGCACTGCTGGGACTTCTTGAAAGGCCCATTAGTCCCTGGCCATGGCTGGGCACTCACACAAAAGGCACCTGTGGCAGTTGCAGGCTGTGGGCACGTAGGTGCTGCCGAGCAGCGCCATGAATGTTAAGTGGATGGATGGGAAAGTCTGCCGCAGAGATCCTGCCTCCCGTCCCCAGCCTGCCATGTCACCTCACATTCCCGTCGCTCAGTAACATGGGGTGAAGTAACACCAGAAGTTAGCCTCGGCGTCACTCATTCACACCCAAAGCGTGGGGAGTAGAGAACAAACCTCTGCTCGACCCTACCCTGCCCCCTGAAGTGTCCATACAGATGAGAAAACCTGGAATTATGGGAGTTAAGTACCTTTGTTGAAGTCACACTGCAAGAAAGTAGCAGAGTTAAAATTCAAATGCATTCAGGCTGATTGACTAACTGGGAGACTCTGTGCGTACACGGGTGGCAGAAATTTGGAAGGCCATCTGAGAATTCTGCCTTCCATACCCAGAACGGGTACACGGACAGTTATCCCCATGTCTTGAGGCAGGTGGCTCAGCGACATGGTCAGAGCTTCACATACTGTAACTAATAGCTGCAGAGCGGTGTCTAGACTGCACCTGTCTCCACGGAGTCCCACAGAGAATAGCAAGCCACCCCGGGCGAGACCCACCCTAAGTGGAGGCCCGCTGGGAAAACGGTTGAGCGCAAAGCACATTGAGCAATTATTACCCCTCTGGGGCTCAGTTTCCCAGTCTGTGAAATGGAGGCGTAAGCACTTCCTTCAGAGGCTCACAGAGAGATTCAGTGACTTCATGACCCCACAGCACGCCTGGGAGGTCAGACACTCTCAGAAAACGTCAGCTCTCGTCGTCTGTCTCACTTTCTTTGTAGCATTGTTCTTTCCTCAAGTTGGACCTTGAAAATGGCAGAACACAAGCACATTCGTGGCAGTACCTTGCCATCTCCAGAGCATTTAACCTGTAGTATTCTTTGATTACTCTTGACAACACCACAAGGTCACCGAGGCAGGTGGCTTCTCCTCTAAGAAAGCTGGCAAAGGATGCTTGGGCCAGTGTGTCAGCCAATGAAATGAGTGGAAGTTGGAACTAGAGCCCAGCGCCCGGACTCCTGCAGCGGGGGCCGGGTGTCCTCATGGAAGGTCACAGAGCTTTCCTCCTTTGGCTGAACCATTCAGTGAGCCTGTGTGACACGAGAAGCTTCACTGAACGTGAGTGGCGTTGCCCTCGACTTGCTTCACCCACGTGGGATTACCTGGCCCCACTTTGAAGGCCATGTGTGGTTCCCCCCGACTAGCTGTGATCTGAGGCAAGTCGTTCCACACTGTAGGTGTCCAAGCCCAGCATCTTCCACATGAGGTGGCCAGAGATTACGTGAGACAGGTTGAGTGAAGGCTTTATGTAAGAAGTGCTTGGTCGGTGCTAACCATGTAAGTCATTACGCAGACGGTAGCCCTGTGTCTTTATGTAGAACAAGGTTTTATACACACTCTACTGAAAGATAGATGTGTAAGGATTCCCACTTTTGCAGTCTGCAGAGATGAGTGCACAAAATTGTCAGCCTTGATAATATAATATGTGTGTATTATATGTATAAATGTAATATGCATTTATATCCATAAGAAAACATTCATTTTATTACATTCACTGATTTTCAAAAACTGCCATATTATTCATCATGTATATTTGTGCATAGGCGCGGGGTTTAGGGGATTTCGGGGGGTAATGTTTCTTTCAAACCTCTAGTTTAAACCACAAATGTGTGTTTGCAAGCAGTTTCGATTGAACTATTTCGGTGGAGTAAATGGCCTCTGTTCCTCTATAAATCCCATTCATTTATTCAATAAGTGTAGAATACAATAACCAATTAGAAGAACAGAGTAATTTAAAACATCTCAGAGACCAGAGTGATTTTTCAGTTCCATAGTGGTGATCTGGTTTTAAGAGTTAGAATCAGGCATAAAAATGTGTTAGTTAATTAGCTGGTCACTTTTAAAATAGACAAGATTTTGAAAGCTGATAAAGTAGATATATAGCTATATTACTTTATCAGCTTTCTTTTTGCTGCAAATTACATGGCTGTATGTAAATATGTCCAGATGTTTTTGTTATTCTGTAATTTGTTGAGTTCCAGCTGAAGACATTTTTAGAATCCCACCCCTATCTCATACTGATTGATTTCAAAGTTAGTGCCATGTTTTCAATTGTTGGTTTTTTTAAAAGTTGATAGAGCTGACTCGGCGCCTGTGGCTCAACGAGCTAAAGCGCCAGCCACGTACACCTGAGCTGGCAGGTTCGAATCCAGCCCGGGCCCGCCAAACAACAATGACGGCTGCAACCAAAAAATGGCTGGGCATTGTTGCAGGCGCCTGTAGTCCCAGCTACTTGGAAGGCAAAGGCAAGAGACTCCCCTGAGCCCAGGAATTGGAGGTTGCTGTGAGCTGTGATGCCACGGCACTCTATCCAGGGTGAGAGCTTGAGGCTCTGTCTCAAAAAAAAAAAGTTGATAGAGCTATAGCAGCTCTTAGAGACAGAGGCATGAGTACTTAATTTAATTTGTACCCATGGCAGTAAGAGCTAGAACATTGTAGATCATTAGTAACAAAATACAAATAAATTCATTAAGTAATTATTTAAATAAATTAAAGAAATAAGACAGTTGGCTCGGAGCCCATAATGGTTAGCGTGCCAACCATATGCACTGGGGTTGATGGGTTCAAACCCAGCCCGAGCCAGCTAAACAGACAAACAAAAAAGTGTCTGGGCGTTATGGGCGGGCGCCTGTAGCCCCAGCTACTGGGAAGCTGAGGCAAGAGAATCGCTTAAGCCCCAGAGTTTGAGGTTGCTGTGAGCTGTGACACTACGGCACTCTACCAAAGGCAATATAGTGAGACTCTGTCTCAAAAAAAAAAAAAAGAAGAAGAAAGAGAACAGTTCTATTTGAGTAAACATTTTGATCTACTGGGTAATCTGATAATGCCTGTGATGACCTGATCCCCATCAGGGCTGAGGAAATGTCCAGAGTCTGCCTCTGGGAAATACAACATCTTGGAGGAACAAGAAGAGCAAAGCGTGTTTTCTTATGACTCATGTAACAGACTTTCTTGTTTTGTACCTTCTGTTTTTCAGAGATCTGTCTTACAACCTGTTGGAAGATTTACCCAGTTTTTCACTCTGTCAAAAGCTTCAGAAAATGTATGTCTTCCCTGAGGTGACATTTGATGCTTTTCATTCTTACACACGCAAGGTGGCTACATAATGGAGAAACACAAATAATATTAGTTTTTCAAGCATTGTGCTACAAAAGCAGGAAAACATTGGTTATATATTTGCTTCCTCCGCCCCGAAATCAGTGTACTAATGCACTAGGTTTGTTTGAGCTTTAGGATTTTTCTTCCTTTGCAAGAACAACCAAACTTGCACATCCAATGAATGGTATTATTTTTGAGTATGGGGGGACTCGAGTTTGTTGGTGTGTTTGTTTCACAAATAGTCTCTTTAGAGGAAGTGCCATGTTTGTCATGTCTGAGGTGTCATGGATGCTACTTGCGTATGAAATATTTTAGAATTCCTCGTAAAATTGCCTCCCCCACAGACATTGGCCTTGTTGCTTTATGGCAGTGATTTTCAACCAGTGAGCTGTGAGAGGATCTTAGGTGTGCCATGAAAGTTTTTAAAGATCATTAATCAAGTTATTTTTTAAAGAAGTTCAAAGCACAGTATGTATATTCTTTTCTTTAGTCTTTTTTTTAAAAAATTAACATAATTTAAGTGTGCCATGAGATAAAAAAGGCTGAAAAACACTGCCTTTTAGTCACACTTCGCTTTTGAGCGAAACAGTAGTACCTATCTCTGCTTTTACACTTGGTTTTTATCTGAACACCTCTGGTGATTAAGGGAGAAAAACAAAGTCCATCTTTAAAAGGTAAAGACTTGATCCTCCTAAAAGACCCTCCAAGGGTGCAAGAAATGTCTAGAAGGGGGCACCTGGAGAAGAGGCCTCACTAGGGGAGGAGTCCTCACCAAAGAAGGAGTCCTTACCAGGATAGGAGTCCTCACCTGGAGAGGAGGCCTCAAGTGTTTCAAATGATGACAGTGTGTTTTGGAACATGGTTTTAAATCCTCCAAGGAGAATCAGTTGCTTCAAAATAGAGATAATGCTTATTTGAGTGTATAAATGTTGATGTTCTTTTTTAAACACACAAAGCCGGGTCACTTGATAGTCACGCTTCATGCGTTCCTTTGATGGAGAGCAGGTAATCCCTCTGTAAAAGTTCTCTGAAGGCTGTCATCTTTAAAGCAGTAACTTAGAAATCTCTCTTTGGAATTCCGTCGTTGCAGTGACCTAAGACATAATGAAATCTATGAAATCAAAGCGGACACTTTCCAGCGCTTGCTGAGTCTCCGATCTCTGTGAGTAGCACCTGCCCGCACTCCCCAGCACAGCGCATTCTCTGTTGAGCCTTCTCTTAGTATTTTCTTTTCACTGTGTGTTTATATGGTGGGACCTCTGTGCTGTGATAAAGCAAGTAGTTTGTTCCTGACAATTCCCAGGATTTAATTTAAAAGCAGCAAATCTGCAGTTATGCGCTTTCCCAGGAGGCAGACATGAACCCTGGAGGGAGAGGGAGGGGGCAGAGCCTGCCACCGTCACCGTGTGCTGCCGTCCACAGCCTGGAATTGGCAAGGATCATCCTGCGTACAAAAATGGGATGATCACACAACTCTTTCTGCCTGCTTTTCTAACCCAGGGAGGCAGAGTTGTTCAACATGTGTCTCAAAGTGCTTAACTGTCACGTGGGAGCAACTGTGAAAAGTACAGACTCAGGTCCTCCCTGCCCCAGGAGCTAGAATCTCAGGAGTGAGCCCGGGAATCTGCATTTTAACACGTGCACTGAGGTTTGAGCACAGAGGTCCTCAGAAATGCTTCTGATGGGCTCAGCACCTGTGGCTCAACGGGCTAAGGGGCCAGCCACGTACACCTGAGCTGGCGGGTTCGAATCCAGCCCCCGGGCCCGCCAAACAACAATGACGGCTGCAACCAAAAAATGGCCGGGCGTTGTGACGGGCGCCTGTAGTCCCAGCTACTTGGGAGGCAGAGGCAAGAGACTCACTTGAGCCCAGGAATTGGAGATTGCTGTGAGCTGTGATGCCACAGCACTCTACCCAGGGCGACAGCTTGAGGCTCTGTCTCCAAAAAAAAAAAAAAAATAGAAATGCTTCTAATGTTCACAAAACTAAGATGTGTAAATGCCCCTATTTAATTCCTTTTGATGATTGAAACACCATATATTAAATTTTAAAAAGAATTTAGTAGCATTATTTTATGAAATAACCGTTAAAGCTTTTCGATACGGAAAGTAGATGTCGATTTTGATGAAATGTATGTCTAAGACTCTAATGCAATGTTTAAACTGTAGTTTGTTTGTTAAAAATCTTTCTCTTTTCCTGATCTCCACAGTTGTTTTCTTAATAATGCCAGTCCTCAAAAGACTTCAAATTTATCTTTAAGAATCACTTTCTCCAAAAATCTTACCTGGAGACCCGCCTGGCTCTGACTGGCTTGTGCTGCCTTCCCTCCTTCTGGTTTAAACCTCCTTGTGTAGGGCTTTGCTTTTTAATACATGTGAACAAAGGACCTCCTTTCAGTACCAGCCTTATTCACCAGGTGTGATTTCTGACTGTTCCAAGAGTCAGTTGTAGAGCTAAGCTGTAAATATAATAAAAGAATGTGAGGCCAAGCTGAAGAATAGACCCCAGAATCCCCCTGAGTTCCTCTTTCCACGGGGACCTGCCCTCCAGCCTCTCGAGCTTGCCAGCTCCACTTCTCCCGCTGTGCTTTCTGCCCCAGGCCCTATTAAGGACTCCTGTGTTGTCACCACCATTCTCGTGGCCAGTCCTCCTGTCACCTGTCTTTTGTCTCTACCGATTCATCTCATTCTCCAAAGAGATGTCAAAATAATCTTTCTTAAATCGGAGTCTAATTATGTTACTCCTCTGCTTCAGAAACCTTTTGTTCCCCTATGTTTCCAAGGTGGAGACCAGATGTCCCAGCACCATTCTTCACAATCAGACCCCCACCTCCTGGCACCACGTCCTCCTGCCTGTGCTGTCCTGTTCCCGAGGCCTATGGGATGACTCTCTGCCCATTTCACAAGCCTAAGCTCTCCTCTCTCGGAGCCCACTGTGCACACTGTCTGCCCAGCTCTGTCATCGGGTAGACCATGCCCGACCTGAAAACAACAGGAAGGCTTTTGCCCGTTTATTTCCAGGCTTTAGTGCAGTGGCTCTCTCATTATTTACTTAAAAATTCGAACATGCTCTGAGCTGGGCGTGATGGCTCACACCTGTAATCCTAGCACTCTGGGAGGCTGAGACGGTTGGATAGCATGAGCTCAGCTCGATACCAACCTGAGTAAGAATGAGACCTCATCTCTACTAAAAATGGAAAAACTAGCCAGGCTGTGGCAGGTGCCTGCAGTCCCAGCTTCTTGGGAGGCTGAGGCAGAAGGATTGCTTAAGCCCAAGAGTTAGAGATTGCTATGAGCTGCGACACCACAGCACTGTACCGAGGGTGGCATAGTAAGACTCTGTCTCAAAAAATATGTATATGTATATATATGCACAATAAAAAAATTTTTTAACTTAATGTTTGATTACAATGGGGTACATCTAAACAAACGCAGTCATTAACAGAATAGGAAACATTTAAGAACCATAGAAAAGGGCGGTGCCTATGGCTCAGTGAGTAGGGCACAGGCCCCATATACCGAGGATGGCAGGTTCAAACCCGGCCCCGGCCAAACTGCAACAAAAAAATAGCTGAGCACATTGTGGAGGGCACCTGTAAGCCCAGCTACTCGGGAGGCTGAGGCAAGAGAATCGCTTAAGCCCAAGAGCTGGAGGTCGCTGTGAGCTGTGACTCCACGGCACTCTACCCAGGGACCAAATAAGACTCTTTCTTAAAAAAAAAAAAAAAAAAAGGTCAGGGACTCTGAAGCAGTGCTCCTAGCTTCCAATCTCAGCACCCAGGATAACTCTGTGACTTTGGGCAAGTGACTTATTGTACCGTGCCTCTGTTTCTTCACCAATCAAATGCAGATGATGACAATACCTGCCTCTTACGGTTGTGTCCAGGATTACGAGATAACCCCCGTAAAACCGCATACCTGAACCTGGCTCGGAATAACTCTGCCCCACTATTATTATTAGAACCCTGCATAGCCTTTCAGGGTGTTCAGGGAGGACCCTGGCAGGAAACAGGATTGGTTCAACTGAAGGGGCACTTGCCTGGGTGCCGGCAGGGAGCAAGCAAGCGGAAGGCGTGCAGAAAGCACACCATCACCAAGGCGGAGATGGACACAGGAGTCGCTGGCCGCCAGGTGTGCTGCTGCCACAGAGAAAGGTCCCCAAACCTGGAGGGAGCAGACCACAGGGCGCCTCCCTCCCGCTCCAAAGGGCTGCCACCGGAACACAGCCCAAGGGCCAGGTGGGCAGGAGCAGAGCGGAAGGGACACCTCCAGGGTGACCGGAAGAGGGATTGCCGTCCTTTGAATTTATAAGTTCTCACATATTTACTAAAAAGCCTGTCAAATGGGGGGGGGGGGGGTTGGTGTTATATCCCATAAGGGGAACAACGAAAGGGCACGTGGCAGACCTCCTGGGGGCAGGACACAGCCCCAGCAGGGAAACTACTTAACAA
>CAUYON010004155.1:0-14563 GCA_963573935.1 Arctocebus calabarensis
CAGCATCCCTTCATGATCAGAACACTTAAAAAAATTGGTATAGAAGGGACATTTCTCAAACTGATAGAGGCCATCTACAGCAAACCCACAGCCAATATCGTATTGAATGGAGTTAAATTGAAACCATTTCCACTTAAATCAGGAACTAGGCAAGGTTGCCCATTGTCTCCACTGCTCTTCAATATCGTAATGGAAGTTTTAGCCATTGCAATCACGGAAGAAAAGGCGATCAAGGGTATCCACATAAGGTCAGAAGAGATCAAACTTTCACTCTTCACAGATGATATGATTGTGACACCAGGGATTCTACTACAAAACTTTTAGAAGTGATCAAGGAATACAGCAATGTTTCAGGCTACAAAATCAACACCCATAAATCTGTAGCCTTTATATACATCAACAATAGCCAAACCGAAAAAAACAGTCAAGGACTCTGTTCCTTTCACAGTAGTGCCAAAGAAGATGAAATATTTGGGATTTTACCTAACAAAGGATGTGAAAGATCTCTGTAAAGAGAACTATGAAACTTTAAGAAAAGAAATAGCTGAAAATGTCAACAAATGGAAAAACATACCATGCTCATGGCTGGGAAGAATCAACATTGTTAATATGTCTATACTACCCAAAGCAATATATAATTTTAATGCAATTCCTATCAAAACTCCATTGTCATATTTTAAAGACCTTGAAAAAATAATACTTCATTTTATATGGAATCAGAAAAACCTCGAATAGCCAAGACATTACTCAGAAATAAAAACAAAGCAGGAGGAATCACACTACCAGATCTGAGACTGTACTATAAATCGATAGTGATCAAAACAGCATGGTACTGGCACAAAAACAGAGAGATAGATATATGGAACAGAAGAGAGAACCAAGAGATGAATCCAGCTACTTACCGTTACTTGATCTTTGACAAGCCAATTAAAAACATTCAGTGGGGAAAAGACTCACTATTTAACAAATGGTGATTGGTGAACTGGCTGGCAACCTGTAGAAGACTAAAACTGGACCCACACCTCTCACCATTAACTAAGGTAGAATCTCACTGGATTAAAGATTTAAACTTAAGACATGAAACTATCAAAATATTAGAAGAAAGGGCATGGGAAACTGTTGAAGGAGTTGGCTTGGGTGAATACTTTATGAGGAGGACTCCCCAGGCAATTGAAGCAGTATCAAAAATACACTGCTGGGACCTGATCAAACTAAAAAGCTTCTGTATAGCCAAGAACATAGTAAGTATAGCAAGCAGACAGCCCTCAGACTGGGAGAAAATATTTGGAAGTTATGCCTCCAACAAAGGTTTAGTAACCAGAATCCACACAGAACTCAAAGGTATTAGCAAGAAAAGAACAAGTGATCCCATTGCAGGGTGGGCAAAGGACTTGAAGAGAAACTTCTCTACAGAAGACAGGCACAAGGCCTACAGACACATGAAAAAATGCTCACCATCCTTAATCATCAGAGAAATGCAAACCAAAACTACTCTGAGATATCACCTAACTCCAGTAAGATTAGCCCACATGACAAAATCCCAAAACCAGAGATGCTGCCGTGGATGTGGAGAAAAGGGAACACTTCTGCACTGCTGGTGGGAATGCACACTAATACGTTCCTTTTGGAAGGAAGTTTGGAGAATACTTAGAGATCTAAAAATAGACCTGCAATTTGATCCGATAATTCCTTTACTAGGTATATACCCAGAAGACCAAAAATCACATTATAACGAAGACATCTGTACTGGAATGTTTATTGCAGCCCAATTCATAATTGCTAAGTCATGGAAGAAACCCAAGTGCCCATTGACCCACGAATGGATTAATAAACTGTGGTACATCTATACCATGCAGCCTTAAAGAAAGATGGAGACTTTACCTCTTTCATGTTTACATGGATGGAGCTGGAACATATTCTTCTTAGCAAAGTATCTGAAGAATGGAAGAAAAAGTATCCAATGTACTCCGCCCTACTATGAAGCTAATTTAAAGGTTTCATATCAAGGCTATGGCCCAACTATAGCATAAGAATATGGGAAAGTAAGGGGGGAGAGTTTGGGGTGGAGGGACGGTAATTGGTGGGGCCACACCTATGGTGCATCTTAGAAGGGTACAGGCAAAACTTACTAAATGCAGAATACAAATGTCTTCATACGAAACTAAGAAAATGCCATGAAGGGTATGTTAAAGAGTTTGATTAAAACACTTCAAATTGTATATGAAACTAGCACATTATACCCCTTGATTGCACTAATGTACGCAGCTATGATTTAATAATAAAAAATGCAATTAAATCAAGAGATGCAGAAAAAGTCTTTGTTTTGGTACCATATTAACAGTTTGGGTTACATAAAAGTATAGAAGACAAATTTTCTAAAGCAAATTTCTTTTGTTTTTGTGTTTGCCAAAGACCGTATCTCCCTTGTTCTGCACATTCAACAAATATTTATGATACCTGAGATAATTGTAGGTATCATTATTTTTATTATATCCAAAATATGAGTTATATTAATGAGAATATTTAGGGAAGTTTCACAGGCTTTGTTATTATTCAATAAAGTTCAGGTTTAAGAAAGAAAGAATTATTCACTAACGAATAATTAAACATTAGCTAGGTGATAGACATTCTTCAAAACATGTTGAGGGACTAAATAGATAAAAAGATGCTAAAACTTTTTATGATTCTATTTGCTATAATTCAGCACAATTAAGTATAGCTAATAAAAAGGCAAGCTTCTGAATGTAAATTTAATATTTTATTTATTTATTTAGACAGAGACTCAATCTGTCACCCTGGATACGGTGCTGTGGCATCACAGCTCACAGCAACCTCCAATTCCTGGGCTCAAGTGAGTCTCTTGCCTCCGCCTTCCAAGTAGCTGGGACTACAGGCGCCCACCACAACGCCCAGCCATTTTTTGGTTGCAGCTGTCATTGTTGTTTGGCAGGCCCAGGCTGGATTTGAACCCTCCAGCTCAGGTGTACATGGCTGACGCCTTAGCCCGTCTAGCCACAGGCACTGAGCTGTAAATTTAATATTTTAAATATAAATTATCTATCTGTAAAATGTGTTGTTTTGATAGTTCTCCTCAAAATACATATTTGTGTTTTAGAAAAATACTATAGATGAGATGAAATTACAGTCTTATGAATATAATTTTACATCCATGATTTCTAGCCAAAAATAGAAGCAAATAATATGACACGACTTAATGAGCCAGGAAAAATATTTACCATTGAGAAGTATGCTAACCATAGATTTCATTAATCTGTGATGACAACACACCATGAGGAAATCCCCATTTGTTAGTGAAATCGATACTATTCCTTGAATGTATGTAAGCTTTAAAGCATACAGACTTTCTCTCAACACTGACATAACTAATTAGTAGAGAACATTATTTTAATGTGTAGAATTGGTTTGATAATATGAATGAGCTCTACCTGCATTTTATTAGATTCACACAAGTATGATCAAAAACCTACACTTCTTATTTCTTTAATTATACTCCATAGTTAAATCGGGTCAACTTTTTACACATGGATAACAAATACTAAAAGCAAGCTCAAAAAATTTGGATTAAATTTATCCACTTAATTTTTAAAATGAAGGAGTTTATGAAATGCGTTTATTATTTGAGAATGTTTTCCCCCATGAAATTATATAAAAAACATATTATCACAGGGACCTGTCATGTGTTTCGTATTTTACATTTTCAAAGAGTTTTTTTTTTAAATATGTGGCGCTTCACGAATTTGCGTGTTATCCTTGCACAGGGGCCATGCTATTCTTCTCTGTATCATTCCAATTTTAGTATATGTGCTGCGGAAGCGAATACTTCAAAGAATTGTAAAACAGATAATTGTATTTGATCCTTATCCTAGACTTCCCTAAAGATATATATGTTTTTCCAGGTTTTATAAATGAGTAAACCAAGATACCAAGAGGTTAAGGGTCTTGCTCCTGATAACTCTTGAGGCAAGCAGAGTAAGGTCCTGAACTTTGTGTGACTTATGGCTTATTCTCTGTTAAGCCATAAGTCCCTGAAGACCACGTCTTCAGGACATTAGACTTAGGTGGAAGGCTGTTATGCCCTGTGCACATGGGAATACTTAGTTCATCCTAATTTAATATTATATCTGTTCAATGTCAATAAAGTTCAAGTTTGTGTGAGGGAAGTAAAAGTAGGTAGAATTTTTTCTATGCTGGATTTAGGGATCTGATTTCCTTCCTCATTCCCATCAGTAACTTTATTTAAATTACATTCACATTTTAAAAAGACCAAGAGGATGCTTGTTTCTACATAAATTAATGAAGGAGTTTTTTGTTTGTTTGTTTTTTGAAACAGAATCTCACTTTGTTGTTCTGGGTAGAGTGTGGTGGCATCATAGCTCACAGCAATCTCAAACCTTTGGGCTCAAGCATTCCTGAGTAGCTTGGACTGCAGGAACCCACCACAACACCAGGCTAGTTTTTCTATTTTTAGCAGAGTCAAGGTCTTGCTCTAGGTCAGGCTGGTCTCAAACCCTGAGCTAAAGCAATCCTCCCACCTCAGCCTCCCAGAGTGCTATGATTATAGGCATAGGCAACTGTCTCAAAAAATTATTCCAGGAGATGTGCTCCTTCAAATTCTTATTTTAGAATTCACAAAAATGTTTTCATACTTACATTTGTTTGTAAAATACATTGGAGTTAAAAGCTTAGTGTATAGAGGAGAGAAGTTTCATTCTGGTTACTGGTTCCTAAACTATCCATAGATTCTGTGCCATTGTGACATAATTCTTGATGTGTTAATTTATTTTATTAAATAAGCAAAGAACAATATTATTTAGTATGAGCATTGTGATGATTAATTTTGTGTGTCAGCTTATGGTACCCAAATATTTGGTCAAACAGCAGGTCTAGATGTTGTGAAGGCATTATTTTAGGTAAGGTTAGCATTTAAATCAGAGAGGCTCAGTAAAGCAGGTTATGTACCCTTGTGTGGGTAGGTCTCATCCAATCAGTTGAGGGTCTTAAAAGAAAAAGATTGAAGACACCTGAGGAAGAAGGAATTATGTCCCCCAGACTTTCTTCAGAATAGAGCCACAGCATTGACTCTTCCTTGAGTCTCCAGCCTGCAGCCTGTCCTGCAGATTTTGAACTTGTCAGCCCCCGCAATCGTGTGAGGCAATTCTTTAAAATAGAACTCTCTGTTTCTCTGTCTTGCTACACACACACACACACACACACACGTCTAACTCCTTCTTTGTCTCTGGAAAACATTGACTAATACAAGCATTACAATAAACAAAGGTATTACTTGTTTTTGGATTAAAAGCCATTTAAAAATCTACCACTTGGGTGTGTGTGTGTGTGTGTGTGTGTATTGCATTTTTATTTGATTTTATAATTTTATCTTTTTAATTAATTAATATATATTTTTATTTCAGACCATTACAGGGGTATACACACTTTCATTTCATAATTTGGTTTTGTACACTTTAAATCACAAAGTTATAATTGTGCTCTCCCTCAGAATATATGCATTGCACCATCTACTTCATTTCCTTTGAGTTTTACTTTCGTATGTGTACATACGTGTTAATCAACTAGTTTCAATTTAGTATTGTGTACTAATGTTGTTTTTCCATTCTTGTGATACTTCACTTAGAAGTATGGTCTCCAGTTCCATCCAGGGTGTTACAAAAGACACTAGATGACTCATTATCTTTTTAATGGCTAAATAATATTCCATGGTATGACTATAACACAATTTATATGTGATACATCCAATAAAAGGCTGATAATCAGAATCTACAAAGAACTCAAGCAAATCAGCAAGAAAAAAAATCAAACAACCCCATTAAAAAGTAGGCAAACAACATAAACAGAAACTTTTCAAATCAAGATAGTCTGGTGGCCAACAAACACATGAAAAAACTGTTCTAATCATCAGGGATATGCAAATAGAAACCACAATGAGATATCACCTAACACTAGTGAGAATGGCTTGTATCTTTGCTCACCAAAGCAACCAACGCTCGTGTGGACACATTCACTGTTGGTCAGACTGCAAAGTAGTATAATTGCTATAGAAAGTAGTATGGAGATACCTTGACTAAAAGTGGACCAAACTTTTGATCCAGCCATCCCACTACTCAGTATTTACCCCAAGGAAAAAAAGATATTTTGCAATTGTTTATATTTTAAAGGAGGTTATGTTTTGCTGCGAAAAATGAATTAACTCACAACTATATAAAGTTTACTTCAGATTAATTTATGTTTAAAGAGACTACTTTTCTTAGTTCATTTTATTTTATAATAGAAAAAAGGAATACAGGACAGTGATGTGCAGACAGTAGCAACTGGAGGTGCTTTTACAAAATATGCCATACAATTCTTATGGCTCAGGGAAAAGACCATTGTTAGTCGAGCATAGTGTGTTATGAGTCAATTTTTTTTAACCAAAACTATAAGGTTGACAGGTACCCTGTTATTAATTGCTCTGGTACCATTGTTCCTCCAAAATAGTATTAGAAATAAATAGATAATTAATATTTTAGAAAACCTAGTGTAAGGAAGTAGTCAGAAATTTTTGGTATTATTACCGAAATAACCAGGTCAATGCTATATATTATTTTCCTCCCTAGCAGATATGTGTGTGTGTATACAAAGCACAATAAAATGACATTTGTACTATTGTAGAAATAACTGAAATTATATGAAAAGTAATTATAGATTCTCCAAATTTCACTAAAATTAAAAAAAGATTTCATTACATAACATAAAAGTTAAACATTTATTATTGAGAAGACAAAACTACTTTTGTTTAAACCTAGTGGGAATAAAAAAGATACATCAAAAATCCTAACAGTTATAGAAATAAGAAAATCTTTTGCAATTTTCAGGAAGAAGTCATGCATGAAAACATAACTGTAATCCATTTACTGAGCCAACAGGTACATTTTGAAAACTAACTATGCACCAGGCAATGTTCTAGGAACCAGAAACATAATGGTGAAAAAAGAGACAAAAGTAATGATGGTCATGGAGCTTACAATATTGCCTGGTCAAATCTAGCAAAAGTGATTTTTCTTGGAAGTGTGTGGGTCTACATTGCACAAGGGAATCAATGTAAAAATCCTTAGACAAGGTGACGCCTGTGGCTCAAAGGAGTAGGGTACTGGCCCCATATACTGGAGGTGGTGGGTTCAAACCCACCCTGGCCAAAAACTGCAAAAAAATATGAATAAATAAACAAATAAATTTAAAAAATCCTTAGGAGGGAGGGGCAAGATGGCTGACTGGAGCAGTCTCTGACAGAAGCTCCCGTCCAGAGGGAAGGATAATGTCCAGAAAGTACCCAATTGAGCTGAACACTGGGGGCTGAGCCAAGAGAGAAGAGTGATAACTGCAGGTCATCTCTGCTGAGGCAAGCTGAGACGCCAAGAAAGCAAACTTCAGGTACAAAATTCATCCCACAGGAAAAGTGTCTGTCCCCTCCCTCAAGAAAGTTGTTTTTGTTCTTTTTTTTCTTTTTCTCTTCTTTTGCTCCTGTAGGTTTTCTACACGCAAGTGGTGAACTGAGGACCTCTTGTCTGACCCCATGGGTGAGATCTATAGGAAGTGGAGTCTACTTCCCCAGTGGGACCCTGTTGTGACTCTGAGAACTCTCTTGCCAGGCAGAAAAATTAAACTAATATTTTCCCTGCCATTCTAAACTTCCAGTCCACCCTTCCCCCTTTGCCTGACGAACCAGAAGCCTAACCCCTACAGAGATTGTGGGAGGAGGCTCATGAGCAGCGCCCCCTCCCTGCCGGTGTGAGGGCCCCATGCCACCCCCGCCCAGCCAGAGCCTTGCCTCTGACCTTGCTAGAGCCGTGTCCATACCCCACCCCCTTGCTTTGCCCTATAGGAGCCTCCGTGCCCAACCGCCTCCCCACCCCACCCCTGCCAGAGTTGTGAGCCAAACACTCTCCTTGCCGAAGTCACCAGGTGCCAGGCACTGCCAGAACCATGTGCAGGGTCCTTCATCCTGCTGCTGGATCTGCATGCTCCTTGCTCCTGGAGCTGCTCCTACAGCCAGAACTCACTCTATAGGGATACTGGTGCTGAAGAATGGCAGGTGCAAAGGCACAGTGGCTGAGGGAGGAAAGCATATGCTGATTAGTTATGCTCAGGATTAGACTGAGTCCAAGTGGAACACTAGCCAGTGGCTATTAAGTACCTGAGACAGGCAGGCCTCAGCTCCCCCAGCTGGCTGGTAACAGAGGGTAGTGGACGGGCTGCGGAGGCATTGACTTTCCTTTGACTCTGACATGCATAAAGCTCCGGCACATCTGCTTTTTGGAGGGCACAGGACCTCAGCCCTGTGGGGTCCCTAGTGACTGGGCATAAAAAGAGGAGCAAAGTGGAGAAAAAGGCATAGCCCCCTGGGCCAACTCTGCACTGAGTGGGCCTTTCTGACTCCACAGAGCACCAGAATGAGCCATATTTGAGTAGCCAGTAGACCTCCACCATCTAGTTGCTGGAGACCTTTTGAATTCTCCCACTTGAGAGTTTGTACTGACTGGGTCAATTGGTTTGGAACTTCTAACCTGGGCCAATCACTCAAGGACCCTCTCAGGTGGTACCCTGGTTGTGTGGTAATGGGAAGGGTTGATTTTCTTCTTCCAGTTCTTGTCCATGGGGGGTGGGATGTCTTAGATGCTTATATTTCTCTACCACAGCTAAGACTTCACTAGAGTCACTGATCCACTAGGAGCAGACAAGAACCAGCTGAATACAAGACAGAGCCACCTAACCTCACCACACCAAGCAGGTTTCCTCTGCTTCAGACTGTAATACTGTACACGTCCTTTGCAAAGCAATAGGGGAAAAAGCTGTAGTCATCAGTCCCAGATCCTTGACAAAGGGCTGGTTGACCACAACTCCAGGAACTCCCAATCCATTTCACCTTACCTGCCCATCTAGCCAACAGTAAAAAACAATCATGAGACAGAATCAGGGGAAAAACTCTGGCAACATGAATAATCAGAGTAGACCAACTCCCCCAAGGAACAATATTGTAGACACAGCACAAGATCCTACTCATAGTCAAATGGCGGAGGTGTCAGAAATCGGGTTCAGAATTTGATAGTAAATAAGATCAACAGAATGGAGGTAAAGATGTAATTAGAATTTCAAGGAGTAATTCAAAAGATGTCTCAAGAATTCAATGAATTCAAAGACAAAATCACCAAAGATTTTGACACATTCAGGCAAGAACTTACAGCCTGCAAAGAGCTGAGAAACACAGTAGAATCCCTCAGTAACAGAATGGAGCAATCAGAAAAAAAGGATCTCTGAATATGAACACAAAGCTTTTGAATGCTCCCAAATGCTCAAAGAGGGAAAAAAGTGGAGAACAAAAACAGATCATTCCCTTAGAGAGCTCTGGGATAATTCAAAGAGATCTAATATTCCCCTTATAGAAAGACCTACAGGTGATGAGGTTGCTGCAAAGGATACAGATGCTTTACTTCATGAAATAATCAAAGTGCATTTTCCAGACTTGCCAAGAGATTCTGAAATTCAGATAGCAGACAGTTTCAGAACACCAGCATGACTTAACCCAAATAAAAATTCTCATAGACACATTATAATTAGCTTCTCCAAAGTTAATAAGAATGAGAAAATTCATATTCTTAATGCAGCTAGATGTTAAGAAAACCATAATCTACAAGGGGAAGAACATTAGAATGACTGCAGATCTCTCTTGAAACCTTTCAAGCTAGAAGAGGGTGGTCATTGACCTTTAATCTCCTTAAACAAAATAACTTTCAATTCAAGATCCTGGTATCCAGTGAAACTAAGTTTCATCTATGTGGAGAAATTAAATACTTTAATGACATGCTCATGTTGAAGAAATTTGTCATAACTAAACCAGCTCTCCAGGATATTCTCAGACCTATCCTCCATAATGAATAGCACAATCCTCCACCACCAAAGTAAACTCACTCAGAAGCTTTCGATCAAATTCCAACTTCCACAGTGGCGAAAGGATTAAAAATGTCCTCTGGACTTTCCAAAAACTTGATAGCCAAAATACTATCTGGCTTATCAACACTCTCAATTAATGTGAAGGGCTTAAATTGCCCTCTAAAGAGGCACGGGTTGACAGACTGAATACAAAAAGTCAGGCCACACATCTGCTGCGTTCAAGAATTTCACCCCAAAATTAAAAAAAAAAAAAAAAAAAAAGAATCTCATCTTACCTTAAAAGATAAATATAGACTCAGTGTGAAAGGATGGTCATCTATAATTCAGGCAAATGGAAATCAGAAAAAAGCAGGTGTTGCAAATTTATTCTCACATACAATAGGCTTTAAACCCACAAACGTAAGGGAAGATAAGGATGGTCACTTCATATTTGTTAAGAGCAACACTCAACATGATGAGATTTCAATTACTAACATTTATGCACTCAACCAGACTGCACCTCAATTTATAAGACAGACTCTACCAGACATAGGCAACTTGATTTCCTCTAACTACATAATTGTCAGAGATTTTAACACTCCTTTGACAGTGTTGGATAGACCCTCCCAAAAAAAGCTAAGCAAAAGAATTTTAGACTTAAACTTAACAATTCAACATTTGCGTTTAACAGACATCTACAGAACATTTCATCATAACAAAACTGAATACACATTCTTTTCATCAGCCTATGGATCATCCTCCAAAATTGATCACATATTAGATCAAGTCTAACCTCCCAAAATTTAAAAGAATAGAAATCATTCTTTGTATTTTCTCAGACCATCATGGAATAAAAGTTGAACTCAGTAACAACAGGAATCTGCATACACATACAAAAACATGGAAATTAAATAATCTCATGCTGAATGATAGCTGGGTCATAGATGAGATTAAGAAGAAAATTGCCAAATTTTCAGAACAAAACGATAATGAAGACACAAAGTATCAGAACCTCTGGGATACTGTAAAGGCATTCTAAGGGGGAAATTTATAGCATTGCAAGCCTTCCTCAAAAAAATGGAAAGAGAGGAAGTCAACAACTTAATGGGACATCTCAAGCAACTGGAAAAGGAAGAACATTCCAACCCTAAACCTAGCAGAAGAAAAGAAATAAGTAAAATTAGAGCAGAACCAAATGAAATTGAAAACAAAAGAATCATACAACAGATCAACCAATCAAAAAACTGTTTTTTTGAAAAGGTCAATAAAATAGATAAAACTTTGGCTAACCTAACCAGAAGTAGAAGAGTAAAATCCCTAATTTCATAACTCAGAAATGATAAAGGCCAACCAACAACAGACTCCTCAGAAATTCAACAAATCCTTAATGAATATTATATAAAACTTTATTCTCAGAAGTATGAAAATCTGAAGGAAATAGATCAATACTTGGAAACATGCTACTCTCCTAGACTTAGCCATAAAGTAGTAGAAAAATGTTGAACGAGCCTGGCTCAGCGCCTGTGACTCAATGGGCTAAGGTGCCAGCCATGTAAACCTGAGCTGGGTTTGAATCCAGCCTGCGCCCACCAAACAACAATGATGGCTACAACTAAAAAATGGCCAGGCGTTGTGATGAGCACCTGTAGTCCCAGGTACTTGGGAGGCAGAGGCAGGAGACTTGCTTGAGTCCAGGAATTGGAGGTTGCTGTGAGCTGTTATGCCACTGCACTCTACTCAGGGTGACAGCTTGAGGCTCTGTCTCAAAAAAAAAAAAAATGTTGAACGAGCCTATATTAAGTTCTGAAATAGCATCAACTATAAGAAATATCCCCTAAAAGAAAATCCAGGGACCAGATGGCTTCACATCAGAATTTTACCAAACCTTTAAAGAGGAACTAGTACCCATATTACTTAACCTTTTCCAAAACAGAAAAAGAAGGAATCTTTCCCAGCACATTCTATGAAGCAAATATCACCCTGATACCCAAACCAGGAAAAGACCCAACAAGAAAAGAAAATTACAGACCAATATCTCTAATGAATATTTATGCAAAAATATTCAATAAGGTCCTAGCAAACAGAATCAACAATGCATCAAACAAATAATACATCACAACTAGATGGGTTTCATCCCAGGGTCCCAGGGATGCTTCGATATACATAAATCCATAAATATAATATGTCACATAAACAAATTAAAAAACACATGAGTCTCTCAAATGATGCAGAAAAAACACATGAGTCTCTCAATGGATGCAGAAAAAGCTTTTGATAATATCCAGCATCCTTTCTTGATCAGAACATTTAAGAAAATAGGTATAGAAGGAACATTTCTTAAACTGATAGAGGCCATCTACAGCAAACCCACAGACAATATTGTATTCAATGGAGTAAAATTGAAATCATTTCCACTCAGATCAGGAACCAGGCAAGGATGCCCACTGTCTTCATTGCTTTTTAACATTGCAATGGAAGTCTTAGCCACCACAATCAGGCAAGAGAAGGCAATCAAGGGGATCCAAATAGGTCCAGAGGAGATCAAACTGTCACTCTTGGTAGATGACATGATTATATATCTGGAAAACCCCAGGGAATCAACTACAAAACTCCTAGAAGTGATCAAGGCATACAGCAATGTCTCAGGATACAAAATTAACACTAACAAATCTGTAGCCTTTATATATACCAACAATAGTCAAGGGGAAAAAAATAATCAAGGACTCTATTCCCTTTACAATAATGCCAAAGAAGATGAAATATCTGGGAGTGTATCTAAGGACATGACAGATCTCTATAAAGAGAATGATGAAACTCTGAGAAAAGAAATAGTGGAAGATGTCAACAAATGAAAAACAAACCATGCTCATGGCTGGGAAGAATCAACATTGTTAAAATGTCTATAATACCTAAAGCAACCTACAGATTTAATGTGATTCCTATTAAAGCACCTTTGTCATACTTTAAAGACCTGGAAAAATTAGCACTTCATTTTATATGGAAATAGAAAAAATGTTGAATATCCAAAATATTACTCAGAAATAAAAACAAATCAGGAGGAATACTATAAATTGATAGTGATCAAAACAGCATGGTACTGGCACAAAAATAGAGAGGTAGATGTATGGAACAGAATTGAAGACCAAGAGGTGAACCCAGATACTTATCATCATTTAATTTTTGATGAGCCTATCAAAAATATAAATTGGGGGAAAGATTTCCTATTCAACAAATGGTGCTGAGTGAATTGGCTGGTGACCTGTAGAAGACAGAAACTGGACCTACACCTTTCTCCTCTAACAAAAATTGACTCTTGTTTGTTAAAGGATTTAAACTTAAGACATGAAATTATAAAAATTCTTAGAATATAGGGGAGGCACTTGAAAAAATTGGCCTGGGAGAATATTTTATGAGGAGGTCAGCCCAGGGAAATGAAGCAACATCAAAAATACATTACTGGGATCTGATCAAATTAAAAAGCTTCTGCACTGCCAAGAACACACTAAGTAAAGCAAATAGACAGCCCTCAGAATGGGAGAGGATTTTTTCAAGTTATATTTCTGACAAAGGTCTAATAACCAGAATCACCAGAGAACTCAAACTTATTACTAAGAAAAAAACAAGTGATCCCATTTCATTGTGGGCAAGAGAAATGAACAGAAGCGTCTCTGAAGAAGACAGGTGGATGGTCTACAGACACATGAAAAAATGTTCATCATCTTTAATCATCAGAGAAATGCAAACCAAAACCACTCTGATACCATCTAACTCCAGTAAAAGTAGCCCAGATCACAAAATCCTAAATGTTGGCATGGATGTGGAGAAAAGGCAACACTTCCACACTGCTGGTGGGAATGCAAGCTAGTACGTTCCTTTTGCAAGGAAGTTTGAAGAACTCTCAGGGATCTAAATGTAGACCTGCTCTTTGATCCTGCAATTCCTCTTCTAGGAATTTGGTCCAAAGGACCAAAAATTATTTGGCAATAAAGATATTTGCACTAGATTGTTCACTGCAGCTCAATTCATAATTACCAAGTCATGAAAAAAAACCCATTGACCCAAGTGCCCATTGACCCATGAAGGGATTAATAGATTGTAGTATATGTATACCATGGAATACTATGCACCATTAAAAAATGGAGACTTTACCTCTTTTATGTTTACATGGATGGAGCTGGAAAACATTCTTCTTAGTAAAGTATCTCAGGAATGGAAAAAAATCCAATGTACTCAGTACTACTGTGAAACCAATTTATAATCACTCACACTTGTACATGAAAAATGAAATACAACTATAGCCTAGGATGAATGAGGGAAGGTGAGAGAAAGGAAAAGGGAGGGGGTTAGGTTGACAGAGGGAGGTTTAGTAGGGGGACCACATCTATGGAGCATATTTCAAGTACAAGTTGGATCTATCAAGTGTAGAATACAAAAGTCTTAACTCTGTAATAGGGTAAATGAGGTGAAGGCTATGTTGATTAGTAGGATGTAAACACTCCAATTTGTATAGATAATCAACACATTGAACCTCATAATGGCATAAATATAGTCATGATCTATGTACACATGATTTAATAATAAAAAAAAATCCTTAGACACATGGTTGCTACTTTATCTA
>CAUYON010004157.1:0-10941 GCA_963573935.1 Arctocebus calabarensis
GCTGCAACCCAAACAAAAATAGCCGGGCGTTGTGGCGGGCGCCTGTGGTCCCAGCTACTTGGGAGGCAGAGGCAGGAGAGTCGCTTGAGCCCGGGAATTGGAGGTTGCTGTGAGCTGTGATGCCACAGCACTCTATCCAGGGTGACAGCTTGAGATTCTGTCTCAAAAAAAAAAAAAAAAAACCAAGAGGAAAACTTCTATGGCATTTTAAATGTTTGCCTTTCACATATGAGTCTGCTAAATAAAAAAAAAAAATGCTGGAATAGAATGGGGCACTGTCATAGAAATGGTTGATTTTGTGAAAAATATCAATGGAATGTCCTGTAGCTGGTGTGCCCCAGGATGGGGACAAGTTTGAAGCTGAAGTTAAAATGCAGTTCTGTGCTTTGCAGTATGTCACTGGCAGGCCTTTGCAAACCTAAATCTGAGGTGCTTTATTAATTCCAGATACAGAAAACAGCCCTGCTGAACCTCTGTGATAAACCCCAGGATAAAAGGTAAGGACCCAAAGGACCCGAGGCCTGCAGGTGCCACAACTTCACAGTTAGTTACTCATTTCTGTCCTCTAACCCCTAAACGCCCTCCTCCCAAATCCCTTTCTCTTCTCCTAAACTCTCCATCCTCTAGTCTTGAACTTTTCCTTCCCTTCCCTTTTTCCCTTCCTTCCCTCCTTTGAAACTCTGGTCCTCTTGGGCAATGGAAAGGCCTGGAATCTGAGGCCTGGCTGGCAGCCAGTAGGGGACAGGGCAACAGCTGCAAGGTCAGGCCAGGGTCACAATAGCTGCCAAAGGGAAAAGGAAGTAACGCTGCCCTCTCTCCCCACCCCAGGGCAGGCTCACTCTACTTCCCCAGCTTCTGTGCCCCTGTTCCTGGTGAAGGCTGCCAGAATGTGTCACCCCAAAATACACCAAGTTGGCTCAAAGACCATTTTGAACGAAAGGCACTTGAAAGATTGCACATGGCATTCTCCCTGGTTAGTCCTGAAAATTGGAGCTAAACATTTGTACGTGAATGATGCCCTCTCTGCACTAGAAGAAAAGAAACATTCTTCAGGTCACCCAGAAAACACTGTTTGCTGGACCCCTGCTTATATTGAAAGCAACAGCCGTGTGTGCCATCCGGCATCGCTTGCTCGGGATTGCTCTTTGGTAGGGGGCTCCTCAGACCAAACCCCACAGGGAACCTGTTCTTCTTTTTCCTGTGACCAACGTGTGTGTGGAAGGGGCCGCCCGGCGTCTGCAGTAGGCACTTCCAGGGCTGCTGGGACCCAGAGGAGAGGGGGAGATTCTGTCCACTTGACTTGGTTTTGGAGCCTTCCTGGCTCCGGGTGTATATAGCCCCAGCTCCCCTTGTTGTGAAGTTTCAGGGTTTAATGGTCTGTAGACATTAACGGCGCTAGGACATTGGGTGCTGCTATTGGTCCCAGGAGTCACTTCTGAGCTGTCTGTCCTGTCCATCAGTCTTGTCCACGTGGCCCTGGGGGAGTCTGGGGGTCACTGTGCCTGCCCCCCAGTCCTCTGGAGTCCTGGCCTTATCTTAGCTCTGCCGTGGCATCCTGGGGTTTTGCCCACAGCAGGGCACAGCTGTCCCTCTAGGGACCCATCTCCTTTCTGTTCTCATGCTCTCCCCTCCAGCAGCAGCCCAGGAAAAGCCTTCCTTACAGTTTGGGTCTTTATCTAGAATCGTCCCAGTTTTCCCAAATACGCAGACATCAGGGATTGGAAGTTGGGAGTTCTCACAGACTATTTTCAGCTTCTATCCTTCTGCCGCTTCCTCCAGGAAAGGAACATGAAGCCTGGGATCTGCTTACAAGGAGTGGGAGGCTAAAAGGGGCGGGAGGTTAAAAGAGGCAAAAACCAGACCCCACTTCTGAGCACCTGTTACACGGCACAGTGCCCAGGCTGTGAGAGATTGTTAAAACATAAACAAGCCGGCAAGAAAATGAATGGACACAGGCCCCTTGGCTCAGAGCTGCAGGGTTGGTTTCAGTCCCCAGCCCCCCACTGACCACCCTCTGTGTGAATCCCAGTGACCTAATCCACAAAGGAAGGAGAGATGAGCTCATTGCTGGGATTCCTTCCAGCCTCCACACTCCAGATTTTATATCCACAGAGGAAAAAGAAAGAAGATTTCTACCAGCATCCCACTGAGCGTAAGCAGGGAAGAAACCACCCTGGTGATTCTGGGTCACACACACACTGGCCTCTGAATACATATCCCTTCCGTCGAATGTCGTCTCCCCAATATCACCCGAACAACCTATTGAGGCAAGGCTGAATTTGTTCATTGCTCACTGTGGTATAGGGGAGCCCCCCCAGCCTTAATGGCTTCCCTATTAATGTGCTCCCGGGGATCTGAGCATAACGTGCTCCCGGGACCGTAAAGTTGGGAAATGTAGAGATTTCGACGACTGGCTTACGTGGCTCTCTCAGGGTGGAGGTGGCATCCTTGATTAGGATTGCTAAGGATTGTGACTGGTGGACACAGAAACGTGAGGACTTCAGCGAGGGGTTCAAAGAATCTTGGGGTGTAAACTGTCTCTTGATGCTTCCTGTTGAAGAGATGGTGTATCTTTCAGGAAGTTCCTGGGGTGAACAGTAGAGTTATTTGCAACGCTGCCTAGGGAAGCACCTTCTGGAACGATAGGTGTTCCTTTGAGTAAGACAGTGGAATAGTAAGAGTTATGTTAATACAGACAGTGAGCTGTGGGAGCTTTGATGCTCATCCCGAGTTCCTCTGGCGATGTCTGGATGACTGTGACGGCCCCTCCACCCTGGGGTCCCCTGTGGATACAGCCATACTCTACTCGTCCTCTTGGTCCAGTTGGGTTGACCCACAGGTGCAGAGAGGAGGGTGGTCAGAATATTCATTTACATGCACTCCTCACTGCGTTGCCCCTATTTCAGCCCCTCCCCCCCAAATAAATGCTACTGGAGATCAGTGGAGAACTTGGAGTGGGAAAAGTAGCCAGATATTCATTTTTTATTAGCAATTTTTAAAACTAAGGTAATGTTCAAAGAAAGCTAAAATCATGCCATTCCTGCAGACAGACATAAAATGAACAGGTGTTAAAAGATTTCATTTAGTTCATCATTAAGGAGGGCTGGTAAGATGTTACAAGCAGTTCAGATGAGAACTCAAAGGAACATAAGGAGTAAAGCGATGTTGAAGTAAATTTACTACTAGAAGGAAGCTCGCTTGTCCTTGGGGGACAGGAAGGCAAGTCAGTTGAACCTCCACAGGACAGAATTTATCTGTGTACCCATAAACGGGGCTTATTGGCATTGCTGTCGGTTATCTACAATTTACAGATTTGTAAAATACAAATACATTGCTGTCAGTTATCTACAATTTACAGATTTGTTCCGGGGGGCACTGAAAGGCCCAGTGCCCCCCGGAACATCATCATGCTCAGATCCCCGGGAGCACATGCTCTAAAAAAATGCAGTTTTATGTTGAAGCAGACTTTTTCTTAGGTGACGTTTGTTTATGAAGCACTCAGCACTTGCAGGCAGTGATCCAACACATTGGAACTGATAGTCTGCGTGGGGATTTAGGGTACAGAGAGCTGAGCCGTCTCCCTCCAGCAGTTTGATTAGTGGCATGTTTATTGTATTTCCTCCCAGAGACATTAAGGTATTTACAGACGGAGTTCCAGCTTTACATTTTCCTCTTGAGAAAAACAAAAGGTTCCCCTGCTTTAAAAGTTTGAAAGCCACTCACCCATGTACTGTAGCTTCAATTAAAGCTTAGAGGGGAGAAAAGTGGCCTGCCCCAGGACACACAGCTTGTTAACTGGTCTCTGGTTGGAAGACTGGCTTTCAGGGCCTGGAAGATGTTCCTTTTGGACATCGCTGGGTGACACAAAGAGCTCTCCTGGAAGGAAGGACTTAGGAAGCAGGCTGTGACTGATGGTTTTCATCTCCTGTACGCTGGGAAACCTGCTAACTTCCCTCTAATTGGATGTTGGGAGCTTTGAGCAAACTGGCAATCTACATTATATCATTGTTCTGTATCCCTAATTATACCTTGGGATTTGGCCTAAGTGCAACTTGGAGGATGTTCATTAATAGTGTCGACAAGGATACTCAGCATTTACATTTACAAAACTCTTTACAGTAATTTAGCCCCCAGCATTGATTTGGTGTGGTGAGGAAGCATATTCATTCCTGGCTGAAAAATGACTTCAAGTAAGAGGGTAAAGGGAGACCAGCTGACTCTGAGTTGTTTTTCTAATGTTCCAGTCTGAATTCAAAGTTTTACAATCCTTGTTTTCATCAGCTCAAAGAAGCTCCTTGCTGAATTACTGAGTTCAGCCAAATTAATGGGGTGAGTTCACCGAGGGCATAATGATCTGCCCTTGACATTTCACAACCAATCTCGGCTTTCTATCTCCTGGCCAGTGTTTTGTCAAAAATCTCATAGTCTTCTTGGCAAGACCAGTTTTAAGAGAAGCTTTGTCTCCACAGACATATCATGATCCCATCTGGCCCTACACGAAGAGCCCTGTGATTCCAGATGGAAAAATTCCCATTCCTTTCTGCTCTTTCCAAAGCAGCCCCCACCCTGATTGTTTTATCCACAGACAGCGCCTCTCCAGTGGTGGAAAGGGTTGCTAATGGGGGAAACAGCTTTTCTTCCTCTCTTCAACCCTGTGCCATGTGAATGGAAAAAGCTCAGACATCTGGCTGGGTTGGAGGTGGGGGAGGACTAGGGTCAAGAAGCTGGGAGGGCTTGCCTTTATCAAAGACTTGAAGGAAAAGGCTATTCTTACTGCCACGGAAAACTATAACTTTACATTGTGATTGTAGCTATTCAAACACCTACATTTTTCCCCTCTTCCAAAGACATCCTTAAGGAACCCCAGTATTTGGCTGAAACCCGCTGATGGCAGCCAGTTTTCTTTTAGGAGGTTGGAACAGAGCCCTGTATGTGTCCACATGTGTTTGGGGGATTAAAAGGAATCGAGCTGGTTTTCTTGCAAACATATCTTGGCTCACCTGCCTTTTAAGGAAGACAATGTTAGGGTGGAAATCTCAGTATGCACTTTGTGCGGGACAAGAAAAAATTTCTCTAGGCCAAGATTAGGATATAAAAGTATCTACTTTATTTTATTTTAGAAAGAGGGAGAGAGGGAAAGAGAGAAGAGAGCAGGGAGATGGCTGTGGCAGCCCAAAGAAAGGAAGGACGCATGCCAGCCCTGAGGTCCAGTGGCCAGCTGAATTTAAAGGAGATGAACAGAAAAAGGTAACTGCAGTCAAATCCAGGAGGTACTGTGAATGTGAATAATGCATCCATTTTTTTTTCCTCTGGCAAGGCTGAAAACAAACTTTTTTCAGGTGTTTCTTATCCTGGTATAGACAAGGAAGTCCTTATGCTCACACCTCATGGTCTGTCCTGGAGCTTTTCAGGAATTGTTTTAGGCTATAGGTACAAATTCTAAAGGTCAGATTTAGTCAAAGTGTAAAGAAAATGTACATTTCCTTTTGGTCTTCTGGGCTCCTCAAGGGCTTGTGAAAACAGAAATCCACAGGGCCCCCAGCACCCCAGCAAGAGAGTTTATAGGTTTGAGCTTTAACTGTTGCTAGCAAATTGCAGGATTAGGTATTTTCCTGTTATTGTTGTCATTTTTGCAAGGCTGCCCCTTTCAGAAACAGGTAGAGAAGATTTGGATGGGAGAAGGAGAGGATTTCTGAATCTGAGGAGGAAATTTCCTGCTGCCAAAAGAGCACTTAGAGACATCTTCTTACCCCCACTTCCCCCAGACCCCAGTGCCACCTCCCATGGAGGCATCTGGCACCTCACTTTCTCTACTCACTCTGCTCAGCTATAAGGGAGGCCAGCTTTTTAGTAAGCTGTTAACCATGTTGAACTTTATTTGAGCCTGGTGCTCAGAAAGGCAGGTGGAAAAATCGCAAAGGATCACCCTTTCTTTGCTTATCCAGCCACCATGGTCCCATCTCACCTGGCAAATAAGCTGTCGCTGTTCCTTTGTCTCAGTGCAAGCCCAGGCCCTTCCTTTTCTCTCAGGACTTCTGCTGTATTAATGAACATTCTCATTAATGTGCAATAATCAGAATGAAACTGTGTCCTTAATCATTCTAGGGCAGTTCTTTCACCAGTGTTGCCCATTCTGGTCGCCTGAAATACGTAGAGCCAAATCACCTTCAAGGTTAAAACAGGGAATGACCTTAGGTGATTTTAGGAAAGATGGGAGCAGGCCCAAGTTAATGGGGGTGAAGCTGAGGCTGCTTTAAAGATGAATCCTCCTCCAGCAATGTTTTTGTCTTCAAAACTTAAGGAGTAGGGAGCTTCAGAGGGAGTTTATTAACATGCCTATGAAGCAAGCATAAATCCATCCTGCGTGTGTAACTGTGTATGGGAGCGGTACAAGCTAGGAGGGGGATGCTGGAGAGTCTCCCAGTGAGGGGGAGAGGTGGTTTTGTTTTTATCACTAAGATCTCTTGTGGGCGTGTGTGTGCATGTGGGGGTGTGCTACAGATCTGCCATTTGTCAGGGGTTGTTCCCAGAGGCCTTTGAGGAGACTTTTATTGAGACTGCTTGGGAAAGGTGCCAAATGAAAAGGACAATGGTCTCTTTGCCACTAAGGTAAGAGACCTGGGGAGCCCCAGGTACCCATCAATAATAACTCAAAAATGCTGCTTTGAAAATATGTAGCAAAATAGTAATAGCCGCTAGTTTAATTAAAGAAAAACACACTCTCTCAACATCCAAACATAATATAGTAGCTGTGTGGTGGTTTTATTTTTATATATTAGGTTCCAGTCTCACATTTTACAATCAGTGGTAGTCCTGATTTATGTCTTTTTGCCTAACATTATGTCATATAATCATTTTATTGTTATAAAAATTATAACACAGGCTTGGTGCTCATAGCACAGTGGGTACAACACTAGCCACATATACCAAGGCTGGCAGGTTCTAACCCCATCCAAGTCAGATAAACAACAATGACAACTGCAACAAAAAGTAGCTGCATTGTGGTGGGCACCTGTGGTCCCAGCTATTTGGAAGGCTGAGTCAAGAGAATTGCTTATGCCCGAGAGTTTGAGGTTGCTGTGAGCTGTGACGCCACGCCACTGTACCCAGGATGACATAGTGAGACTTTGTCTCAAAAAAAAAAATTATAATACATAATTCCATTGGGTTAATGGAGCTTATTTATTATTATTAAACCATTCCTGATATTAGACATTCAGGTTGTCTCTTTTTTCTTGGCAATTATAGATGATGCTGAAATTAACATCATTGGATATACAATTACTTGCTTTTGAAGAATGAATGGTAAATATTATAAGAGAGTTAAGAAAGAGATTGATTAAACTCATAAAAACAGTTCTCAAACTTTTTGGTCTTGGGACTGACTCTTAAAAATAATTGAGAGTCCCGAAGAGCTTTTGTTCATGTATGTTGATATTTGCCTTATTATTAGAAATCATAATTGAGAAGCTTCAGTTACTAATGTATTAAAAAATAACTGTAAAACCTGTCACCTGTTAACATACATGTTCTATATTTATGAACAATAACTATTTTCCAAAACAAAGACATTTATAAGAATGGCATTGTTTTACATTTTTGCAAATCTCTTTAATGTTTGATTATAGATTCTAATATCTTCATTCAGTCTCTTGTGTGTTGTTTTAATTGAAGTAGCTGAAGAAAACTTGATCATGTGTTGGAGATGCCCAAGGTTTGGGGTGGGGCTAGGGGCTAGGGAGGTGGGAGAGGTGGCCCTTGGGGGTCTTTGGACCCACTTTGAGAGCTGTTGTCCTTCAGCATTCCTGCTGCTCTACTAGGCATTTCTCTTGTATATTTTGTATATTTATACTTAGAGATTTAGATGATAATGTGAATTCAACATCCTTTTCTTTGAAATCAAAGCAGAGAAGCAAGTCCCTTGCTAGAGCCACGTGAGCCACGTGGGTTGGTTGCAGGGACTCTTAATTTACTTTAACCAACTAGGATGCTGCATCCTTCCTTTTGCCAGGCATTGGGCACAGCTTGGGGGAGCACAGAGCTGAATAATGGATCCCAGACTTCAAGTTACTCACTAGCTGAGCACTAGCCAAGCTCACAAATAATTATAACACAGAAATGAGGCAAACATCCCGTTATGTTTATGGAAGAGTTTTTCTCTCACACATATAGAAAAGCGAAAAAATCATAACACTGTTGCATGTATTTTTCAGAAACAGAACACGTCTGTACCATATCTCTTTTTAAGGGGGTTTTGGGTGACTTTTGTCTAGGCAGACAGGAATAATAGAAAAGCTGGCCTGGGAGAATTTGTAAACCTGGAGTTTACTGACTTTCTGGGCTCTCGCTCTCTCGTTCTTCTGTACATGTAAGGTTTGGCCAAAAGAAAAGATCACTAGATTTTTGCCCACCTTAACTTTCCCTGAGTCTGAACGTGTTGGGATACTTGGAAGATTGCGGCGGCGGCACGTGAGCGATGCTGATCGGGATCTTGTCTCCGCTGAATCACGCTGGGCGAGCTGGGGAGCAGAGCGGGAAGCCTGCCATCTAGTGGTGGCCGCACATATGGCTTTCCCGCTCGTCCTCCTGGGCCGAGTTTTCAGACCGAGCCTCTTTCCCCTCACCCTCATCTTAATTACAGGGGTTTTAATTGTGCCACAGTTACAATACTTAATTGTCCTAGCCGCAGTCTAATGAGCGAAGGGAATACACTTGTGATCTGGCTGAACACGTGAGAGGGGAGGCCTCTTGCATTCACGTCAATTGCTCCAAAACTCCGCCTGAGACTTCGCCAAGCCCCCCTGTCTCTGCCTCTGAACTTCAGGCTGCAAGGGGGACGCCCCTGGAACTTTTTTCTCAGAATGTATCTTTAAAAGGGGGATGTTTGGCGCTCTCCCCATAACCTATTGATTCTGGGGTGTTTGCTAGTGAGAAGGAGAGATACTTTGAATTTTAGCTGCGCGGGGTGGACTCGCCCCTGGGGGCAGCCTCGCTGGAGACGCGTGTATTCCCCGACTGGTCTCCGTACCGCGTTACCTGGTTCTTGGGAGTCGCATCCCCGACCTGTCCTGCCGCTCAGAGCCTTGTTGCGGTAAAGCAGGAAGGGAGACATATGTGAACCGACAGGCCATTCTTGCCTGGTACAGCGTGCAGAGAGCGGAAGACATGGCAGAGGCTTGGGGGAAACCCAACAGTGGAAGCTCTTAGCCTTGAACCCGGGAGGTAACCAACCTGCATTACTATGTGCTAGCTCCCCAAATATATATATTATATATTTATGTGTGTTATATATATTATATATTTAAAGAATTAGGGAGATAAGACAGAAATTGATAGGTTCTAAAATATGAAAGGCTGATAATAGTTCTAATTAAAAATAATCATTAAGCATTCTTAGGGGCCAGGCCTTGTGCTGGATGCTGGGGTTAAGGGTGGGGGAACACACAGTCCCCATCATGGTGGCATTTCCAGTCTAGAGATGAAGACACTGAACAAATAGTGATACAGTCACTCACTCAGCAATGACAAGGCTGCAGGTATCATGATGGTCCCTTAAGATTAAAATGGCGCTTAAAAATTCCTGTGGCCTAGTGACACCCTAGCTGTTGGAACACCATGGTGGCACAATGCATCCTCATGTGTTTTGGTGATGCTGGTGTAAACAGACCTATTGAACTTTCTGGTCTAGAAAAGTATAAGCCTGTACAATTATGTACAGTATAGAGTACTTGATAATAAACGACTATGTTACTGATTTATGTATTATATTCACTGTAACTATATTTTTATTGGTGTTTTACAGTGTACTTTCATTTATTAAAAATAAAACTACCTGTAAAACAGCCTCAGGCAGGTCCTATGAGACTATTTCAGAAGAAGGCATTGTTCTCACAGGAGGTGACAGCCGTGTGTGTCCTGCCCCTGAAGGCCTTCCAGTGGGACAAGATGCTAAAGGTGGAAGACAGTGATATTGATGATCCCAACTTGTGTAGGCAGAGGCTAATGTGTGTGTGTGTGTCTTAGTTTTTAGCAAAAACATTTAAAAGTTAAAAAAAATTTTTTATTAATAGGAAAGAGTTTATAGAAAAAGGATATAAAGAGAAAATATTCTTGTTCAGCTGTACACTGTGTGTTTTAAGCTGGGTTATTACAAATGACTCAAAAGGTAAAAAAATATAAAGTAAAAAATGTTACGGTAAACTGAAGTCATTTTATTACTGAACAGAGAAAAATATTTTTAAGGGTGTCCACATAGGGTCAGAAGAGATCAAACTTTCACTTTTCGCAGATGATATCTGGAAAAACACCAGGGATTCTACTACAAAACTTTTAGAAGTGATCAAGGAATACAGCAATGTCTCAGGCTACAAAATCCACATCTATAAATCTGTAGCCTTTATGTATACCAACAATAGCCAGGCTGAAAAAACAATCAAGGACTCTATTCCTTTCACAGTAGTGCCAAAGAAGATGAAATATTTGGGAGTTTACCTAACAAAGGATGTGAAAGATCTCCATAAAGAGAACTATGAAACTTTAAGAAAAGAAATAGCTGAAAATGTTAACAAGTGGAAAAATCTTCCATGCTCATGGCTGGGAAGAATCAACATTGTTAAAATGTCTATCTTACCGAAAGCAATATATAATTTTAATGCAATTCCTATCAAAGCTCCATTGTCATATTTTAAAGATCTTGAAAAAATAATACTTTGTTTTGTATGGAATCAGAAAAAACCTCGAATAGCCAAGACATTACTCAGAAATAAAAGCAAAGCAGGAGGAATCATGCTACCAGACCTGAGACTCTACTATAAATTGATAGTGATCAAAACAGCATGGTATTGGCACAAAAACAGAGAGGTAGATGTTTGGAACAGAATAGAGAACCAAGAGATGAATCCAGCTACTTACCGTTACTTGATCTTTGACAAGCCAATTAAA
>CAUYON010004161.1:0-43472 GCA_963573935.1 Arctocebus calabarensis
CAGGATCTATAGAGAACTCAAATTAATCCACATGAAGAAAGCCAACAATCCCATAAATCAATGGGCAAGAGACATGAATAGAACTTTCTCTAAAGAAGACAGACGAATGGCTAACAAACATATGAAAAAATGCTCATCATCCCTAATTATTAGAGAAATGCAAATCAAACCCACCCTGAGGTACCATCTAACTCCAGTGAAAATGGCCCACATCACAAAATCTCAAAACTTCAGATGTTGGCGTGGATGTGGAGAGAAGGGAACACTTTTACACTGCTGGTGGGACTGCAAACTGATACAACCGTTTTGGAAGGAAGAATGGAGAACTCTCAGAGAACTCAAGCTAGACCTCCCATTTGATCCTGCAATCCCATTACTAGGCATCTACTCAGAAGGAAAAACATCATTTTATCATAAGGACACTTGCACTAGACTGTTTATTGCAACTCAATTTACAATCGCCAAAATGTGGAAACAACCTAAATGCCCACCAACACAGGAATGGATTAACAAGCTATGGTATATGTACACTATGGAATACTATTTAGCCATTTTAAAAAATGGAGACTTTACAGCCTTTGTATTAACCTGGATGGAAGTGGAACACATTATTCTTAGTAAAGCATCTCAAGAATGGAGAAGCATGAATCCCATGTACTCAAGTTTGAAATGAGGACAATTAGTGATAATTATTGACACGGTGGGGGTGACAGAAGGGGAGAGCAGAGAGAGAAAAAATGAGGGAGGGGTAGGGAAAGGAAAAGCAGAAAGAGGGAAGGAGTGAGGGGGGTGGGGTCTTAGTGTGTGCCACACCTTTTGGGGGCAAAACATGTATGTAAGAGGGACTTTACCCAACAAATGCAATCAGTGTAACAGTTTCTTGTACCCTCAATGAATCCCCAACAATTAAAAAAAAAAAAAAAAACCTTAACAAAGGCTTATTTGAGGGATTTACAGTTTATTAACTCAATGTCTGCTTATTTAAGTAGGAAGATGGCAGAAGTAGGGAGGAGAAGGAATTGAAAAGAAAAAAACCTCTTCCTTTAGCAAATCTATTTAAACCCTACCTTACATTAATATTTCTTCATGTATTGACCTTCTTTATTGATTAGTGCATTAATGATCCCACTATCTTCAGTCCAAAGATCATTTAAAGATCTTTCTTTCTTCTTGCCTAACATAAGGTAACCCAAGGAGAAAATTATATCTCCTCAGGTTACCTTAGGAGAAATGTATATCTTCTGTATAAAATTTTATAAGTTTTGCACCATTCACAAAACACAATGTTACTATCAATTCACAGACTTCCACAAAATAAGATGAATAGAATTCCACCACATTTATCAATTCTCTCAAAAAATGGTAATGGATTGAATTACTCACTAAGGAGGCACAGTCTGGTGGACCGGTTAAAAAGCACAAGCTATTCATGTTCTGTCTCCAGGAAATCCACCTAGCCTTGAAAGACAAAACAAGACTAGGGGTTAAGGAATAGAAAATAGTATTTTAAACAAATGGAAATAAAAAGTAGGTGTTGCAATCCTATTCTCAGTTACAAGTGGATTTAAATCAACTAACATTTAAAAAGACAAAGATAATTGGGTTTTAGCCTTCATATGAAAGCTATAAATTAGCTTCATATTAGGGCTGAGTACATTGGATACGTTTTCTTCCATTCTTGAGATACTTTGCTAAGAAGAACATGTTCCAGCTCCAATCTCAGTGTCTTTTATACTTATTGATTGTCTTTTATATTCATCTATTCCCAAATGCTATCTGCCTGGCTTCTTTTCAGGTCTGTTCATATTTTAACCGCTAATGTACAAACGATTCAGTCCTTTCTGAGCAGCAGATTCAGACCAAGGTTACAAACTGGAAGAACTTACCATAGTTATTCAACTTTGGTGGTAAACAATATCTTTGTTTTAGTCCATTCTAGTTAAACCATCTCAGATAGAAAATTACTTCCCTGAAGAAGACCATGACTCACAGGGTTTAATACTGAGATAAGTAAATAATTTAGGAAAAGAATTCAGAGACTAGAGTTAGAGTCTAAGGGATGAAAAGAAAGTCAATACAAAGATACACCATTTACTTGATCACTAAAATGAATGACTCAGGCTGGATCCTTAGAGAATTTCTGGGATATTTTATAAAATGTATCTTATTTTTGTTTTTTATTAAATCATAGCTATATGCATCAATGCAATCATGGGGTACAATGTGCTGGTTTTATATACAATTTGAAATATTTTCATCAAACTGGTTAAGATAGCCTTCACGGAATTTTCTTAGTTATTATGTTAAGATATTTATATTCTACACTTAGTAAATTTCACAAGACTGCCGAGAATGGAAGAGTTAAACGTGTATCACTGGTTCCTCTCCACCTTTTCATGGATGGCCCTGTAGGATTAATTGCTGGGTCATTTCTAGGTTGCCTCAAAGCGAATGTGGAAAGGTTCTCAGTATATATCACGTGTCAGGATCAGAAAACTCTCAAGGCAGCGTTGGTTGGCCTTCAGAAAAGTGCTGTGTGAGTTTGCCCACAAAGGCTGTGTGAATCTGGCTCTATCAGTGGCACAGATATAGAGGCGTTTGAAGTGGTACATAAAAATAGTTTCACAAGCAGCTATTTCATTTTTAAAACACATCTCTTAAATAGAAAATTTACGATGCAATTGCTTATGTTTTTAATGCATTTATTTTATATCATTTGAAATTTAAAAAATGAAGCCAGCCACTAAGGATGAGCGCTGCATCGCCTTTATTTTCAAATTGATTAACATCAGTCTAAACACATTAAATACATCAGTACAATTAGATTTGAACTGACCTAACACAATGGTCATGAAATGAGGGAGAAAATGGAAATGATTATTGGAGAGGGCTTTGCTAATCATCAGTAGTAGCAAGCATCATGTATTTTTATACACTGGGTTTCTTGGTTGGAATTTGACTTAAGAGACTTTTTCAGGTCTGTTGTTTATGTAATCATTAAATGCTTTGGCTCATAAATCTCACTTCCTTTCACAAAACAGCCTGGCTCAAACATACCATTTTCTCAAACTCATGTGTTTTTTTACTATGAATCTTTTGTTCACACCCACATGCTTCCAGATTATTGCTTTCCAAAATAAGTTTTTATGAGCCAGGAAACTAATAAAGAGGTAGGTTCTGTAATTCCCTGTGGGGGCTCATGATAGTGTTTTATAGCTGACTTCAGTTATGGATTTCATATAGCTTCCATTTACATACTGATTTAAATAACAATATATGTATAATTATTTTTTCTTTAAAAAATATAAGATGTCCCTTGTAAAAGTGATTCTCACAATTTAATTTGTACACAATTTATTCTTTACTCATTGCTGTAAATTTTCCCCCACATTCATGCAAATATAGTTTTATCTTTTTCTTTCTTCTTTTCTTCTTTATATTTGAACTTTTACCTTACATACTCCTGTTCTGTCCTGCATACATAAAGAATGAATTGACTACAAGTAGAATTTAAGGCCCTATGAAAAGTGTCAGTAACTTAAGTTGACCAGGATTTATAGTCAGAGTTGTTTAAAAATATAATACTGGCCAAATTTAGCAAATTATATTTTAATTAGTTGTGGGAGACAAAATTAACTTTAGGAAATACACTGAATAAACATGTATTTATAAATTCATGTGCACAGGTTTTATGTTGTTGGAATGTTTAGAAATATTTCTGTATACTTTATTGCCTGTCTATTGATATTTATAAGATTTTCCTGCCTGTGCTATTAGGGAAATTCATCAAAAGAACATTACAAAGTCTAGCCTTTATTGTAGAAAAAAAAATGGAAAGAAAACAAATGATATCCATATTCTGATTCTGGACACCTGTGATTATCTAACCTCGTGTAGCAAAAGAGATTTTGCACATGTAGTTAAAGACTTGGAAATCAAGAAAGAAAGTAAGAGAAAGAGAATGTGTGAGACAGAGTTGAAGATTATGCTGAGTTATTCAAGGTCAGAGTATCATAAGGGTCTTATCAATGAAAAGGTAGAGTCAGTGTGGGTGATGTGAAAGCAGAGATCTGAGTGTGGAAGCAGAGATCTGAGTATTGCAGGGCTATAAGCCAAGGCATGTGGGCAGCCATATAAGTTGGGAAAAGAAAGGAAATGTATTCTTCCTTTAAGCATTAATAAGGAACAAAGCTCTTCCTGACCAGGTCAGACTTTTAATGTCTACAACTGTAAGAAAATAAATTATATAGTTCTAAGCCACCAAGTTTGTGGTAATTTGTTACAGCAACAATAGCAAACTAATATATATCTACACCTAGAGTTTCTGGAATTTTCCAGGGATGGCCCACTGGTGTTTGTAGACATGATCCCTGTTTTCGGTTCCCCCAACCGTCACCTTACCAATTTTAGCTGAATCTGTTTGGGATCAGTGGTGCTCTTCTCATATAAAGTACTATCTGCTGGTCACTGATGCTGCTTGGTCTTATTTTCACTGTGATTTACATGCCAAACATGTCAAGAAGCACAAACTTGACCTAGAACTGTTATGGTTTCCCTATGTCCAACTGATTATTAACCTATCTGTCTACTGGGTATTACTACTGTCCTATCTTCACCATTCTCAGGGAAAATGTGAAGGTATATAGCATCTCTTTATTTGCACAAAGAATTAGAATACTCCTGTGACAGCCATAGCAGAGCTCACGATAGAAGTGATCCAAAAATACACAATACAATTTATCAAGAGCGCTTGTTATCAAGTTGATTGCTGACTTATCTAATACTTTAGGTCAGGGGTCTTCAAACTATTGCCTGGACATTTATTGGACCCAGTGGGTGTTTTTGCCACCACTGCCTGTCCTGCTTAGCAGCCGACTCGTCCCGGGCTGCAGTGCACATGTGTGGAATGTGCGCTGCCCTCTCTGACTCCCCTCCTTCTCTCTGATTCTTGACTCCTCCTCTCAGTCTCGGGTGTGTTCGGATGAGTCACGTGCTTGCCAGTAAAAAGCCTGCTGCTGCCTGAGGACTGAGGTAAGAACAAGTTAGGATTTATTTTTTTTTGAAGTTAGGAGGTCTGTTTATTTTTTATTTTGCAGTTAGTAGGGCCTTTTTTTTTTTTTTGCTGTTAAGGGGGGCCTTTTTTTCTGAAGTTAGGAAGTCTTTGTGCAGTGTGCATAGGAATTTGTTCATAGTTATTTTAAACTATAGTCTGGCCCTCCAACCATCTGAGGGACAGTGAACTGTCCTCCTGTTTAAGAAGTTTGAGGACCCTTGCTTTTGGTCAATAAAGCCAAATAATCATTCAATTAATTAATTAATTATATGAAGTAAATTAAAATATCTCTTATGAGAGATTATTGAAGATTAGAGATTAAGCAAAATATTGTTTAGAAGGAATACTGGACATTGTTATTTTCATAATTGATTAATAAGTAAGAATTATTTATTTTAACACTACATTTATCAAATCAAATATATTTGACCAGTATTTTCAATTTTTTGCATGAATATATATTTATTGACAATAAGATAATTAGTAAAACATTACTGCAAAGTTGATGTCTTATACTTATTTAATTTAATAATGTTTTAAATACATTTAATTATTTTATAAGGATATAATTGTATTTTTTTCAATATAACTCCATAAACACATGTTTAATAGATGTTACACATTTACAAACTTTGGGAAAGTTTTCACTAGTGTGAATATGCACACATTTTCTAAACTCAGTTGTATAAAATGCCATTCCTAAATAATAATACCAGACTGAGCACAGGTGACTTTGATTTTTATGCCTTGGTTTATTAACAAAAATGATCTTGTTGAATTTCATTATTAAGCTAAACCTCTATTACAAGTTTATCTTTTTGCTTTATTTTATTTTCCCTTGAGAGGTATACCACATTTCTAATTAATGAAGTTTTTACAACTAGAATTTGAGATAACTAAGGCTTTACATAATTAATGGTATTTAGTGATATATTACTTATGATTTTAATGTAATTTTCCAAATAACATTTCTGCTAAGACAAACACATAACCAACATTTCTTTTTCTATAAATCTGGCCATAAACATCTGAATACTGTACTCAGCAGATTATATCTGGGTGTGTTACCTGCAATCCATTAGTGCTTGTTTCACAGTGATCTAATCTCAAATATATTCAAAAAGGAAGGACAACTTTGAGACTATTGGAATATTTTTGTCTGTTTGTTCTCCTACTTTTAGGAGTATCTTTTTGAATTCTAAATTTTAGAGATTCTGTCCATTGAGCACAGTTTATACGTTAAGTATCAGAGGATTTTAAGACATTTTTTTCATGGTTGTACCAGTGGCATCACTGTTTTTAAAAATTTATTTTACTCTCTCACCCCTCAGATTCTTTTGGAATCACAGTTTGAGAAAGGCAACAGAAGAAGGAAGAAGGAGAATTCTGAAATATTGATACCACTTTCAACAACTTTACAGGCAAGTGTAAAAATAGGGTTAAGTTTCAAACCCATTTTAATCTCTAAAATATAAAAATTGATGTGTTCATTTAATTTTCATATATATTTTCAATATTTAGTGTAGCCATTTTGTGTACCCTTTTACAGATAGAGTACCTGAGTATGAGCCACAATTCCAACATTTTCTAGGTGCTTGACCAAACACCTTAACCTTTCTTTGCCTAAGTCCATCAATCTATAAAATGAAGATACGACTGATACCTTATTGACATGGCAATGTTCACACTATTGAATGTTTACTAAATTTAAGCTCCTTGGAACTGTCTCTAGCATATAATAAAGTGTTCAGTTACCATAATCTGTAACTTAAGAAAATAATATGTAGTTAAAATAAATGAATTTATTATAAATATACTAACTCAGAATACTTGGAAAGTTCTGGAACATAGGCTAAAGGAACAATTAAATATCCAAGAACTCTTGTTGAATTTTATTTTTAATTATCCATATTTTAGATCCTAACATTTATGCATATATAGTTTTTTGGCATTTCTTTTATATAGCAGACAAAATAAAGCAACATAAAATGAAAACAGCAAACAAACATTACATTCTACAAGTTGGCCATTGAAAAGAAAATAAAAGTGGGCTCGGCGCCTGTGGCTCAACTGGCTAAGGCACCAGCCACGTACACCTGAGCTGGTGGATTCGAATCCAGCCTGGGCCCCCAAACAACAATGACGGCTGCAACCAGAAAATGGCCGGGTGTTGTGGCGGGCACCTGTAGTCCCAGCTACTTGAGAGGCAGAGGCAGGAGACTCACTTGAGCCCAGGAATTGGAGGTTGCTGTGAGCTGTGATGCTACAGCACTCCATCCAGAGTGATAGTTTGAGGCTCTGTCTCAAAAAAAAAAGAAAAAGAAAAGAAAGTAAAAGTGAAAGACAGAATAGAGATATAGGGGCTCTGCAAATGCATAGCTACTAAGGAAAATAAACAAATAACAACTTGAATTCTAATAATATATGGAAATGTTTTCAGTTTTTTTCATTAAACTCTTACCTTAGAATTTTATAATTTTCATGAGATATTTGTAAATTTAAAAATGCATCTTTATTATAATATATGTATAAATTGTGCTCTTATTGGCAAGAAGTCTCATAAGAATCCTGTATAAATTAGAAAAATGAGATAATATGGATCATATTATACTTAACCATTGGAAAAATGCACTTAAATGTCTTTAGTGGCAAGTTATTTAAACATGTTCAGGTAATCCAACACTCAAAAGTATTGTGTTTATCCAAAATGGAAAGAAACAAAAGACAGCTACCATAGACCCTCTCTTCACCAGCATCCACTTAACAGACTCACAGAATAACCATCATGCTGCATATTTCCCTGAAAACATACTGATTAAAACACTTGACATGTTGACTACTTTTTGTATCTATGAATAAAAAAAGTCCCAATTGGGACCAAAACGGGAGTGGGTGGGAATACAACATCTCAAAGGCCAACTTTCAATTCTTCTTCTTGAAGAAAATTGAAATTGAAAATTGTAGGTAATGTATTACAGAAGGAGTACAGATTATCATAATCAAAGAAAATGATAGTAACAAAGTTCTATATTAAGTTATTTTCTAATTAGCTTTATTATTTAGCTTCAAATAAAATATTACTGCATATTTACATGGCATTTATGATTCTCACATCAATGAAGGATTTTGATAAACCTAAAAAGAATTATTTCCAATTAGTCCATGTAATGTGTTCCTGTTATATCTAAAACATGCAGGGAAACTCCACAGCTGGTTATTATATCAATAATTTAAAGAAGTTTTTTTTTTTTCTATTCACAATATGGTATAATTAAAAAAAACTTTTTTACAATATGGTATAATTTTAGAATCAGAGAATGACAGTACATTTCAGACATTATGCTGTAATACAAATAAGATCTGACTAACTCATTTTTAATGTATGCATGAATGCTGAATTTAGTTTGTTAGTTAATTCTAAGTAGAGGTCAAAATATTCAGAAACTCTAAGATTTCATAACACACCTTTTCATAAATAATTTTTAGAATTTTTGATTCCTGGAGTGTGCCTTCTATTATCCTGTGTCCATTATTTAAATTTAGTCTCAGCTTTTTCTTCCCCTTGTTACAGCCACCTTTCCCATTTCTCTTCTCATTTGGTTAGTATTCATCTTTAGTTATCCTTTTCATAGAAAGTAGATGTTATAATTCTACATGTTTCTTTCTAGAAAAGGAAAAATAAAAAATAAGTAATTTATTGTTGTCTATTTTTGAAATCTGAGGTTATCACGCTTTGCACCCAGCTCAACCCTCTGTCTCAAAAAATAACTCAAATTTATTTGGTCAAAACTATGTTCCTAGAGTACTCCAAACTTATCACTTTTCAGAGAAGTGAGAACTACATGATATAGAGTAATTTAAATTTACATTTGTGATAGAGATGGAGACACTCATTGATCTATGGATACCCAAAGGAAATATGTTGGCTTTTATCAAGAAAAAAGACTAAATGTTTTATGTGGAGACACCAAAGATGTTTACAAAAATAGAGGACACGTACCTTAACAACTGTTATTAAAATTTTTGAATAATGTAATTGAATCAAAGCTCAAATAATGTCAATGTTACAGGAACCACATAAAATAATCTCAGCTAAAGAAAAGGGAGTAATTCAAAGAGACTGTGAAAGAAACCAGACAGCAATCCCATAAGCAATTGACATTGTAGGGAAATGTGGATGACGAAACAGGATAGTTTTTAACAGGAATTTTAATTGTGCAAACAGATAATGCTTATTCAGAGATACTGCTGGGTAGATAACATCAATAAAGAATGGATCTTAGGATAGTTTACAAACTCCTATGATTTAAATAGGAGACAAGCCAGCATAAATTAGCACACTGTCCCAGATAAACAAGGAATACTTAAATTGATATTTCAAACCTGGAAGTAATCAAAGGAGAATAAAAGGTTTGACTGCTGCTTATGAGAAAAAGAGTAAACATATTGATTTCTATTAGAGGCAAAAGCAGGGAACAATGAATTTGGAAATGACGTGGAGCAAATGGTCTAAGATCTTTAAGTCATTTTTTTAATTAATTAATTAATTAATTTGTTTGTTTTTTTAGAGACAGAGTCTCACTTTGTTGCCCTTGGTAGAGTGCCATGGCTTCATGGCTCACAACAACCTCCATCTCCTGGGCTTAGGCGATTCTATTGTCTCAGCCTCCCGAGTAACTGGGACTACAGGTGCCTGCCACAACGCCCAGATATTTTTTTTGTTGTTCCAGTTCGGCCAGGGCCAGGTTTGAACCATACACCCTTGGTATATGGGGCCGGTGCCCTACTCACTGAGCCACAGGCACTGCCCTGATCTTTAATTAATATTTAACAACAGACATCCCCCATAGCAGAACCTGAGCTAGGAATGACTCTGAAACTCACGGTTATATGACTGTAACCATGAGAATAAATGATTTATACCAAAGCAAAAAAAACCCCTAATATCCTAAAAAATAGTGCTATGATTGTGAGCAAAATTGGTAGGTATATACAGGCTTCCCAGAAAGTATCCAGCTAAGTACTATGAAAAAACAGAGACATATGTGGCTAGACACTATCTGGGCAGGCGTCAGAGGCTGGAGAAGAAAAGTTCAGAAAATTATGAACCTTAATCGGTATTTATCGATTCAATTCTAGATGTTTATTTGAGAACACTGGGAATGAGTGTTGAGTGAGAAAAAAATATATAACACACACTTACATGCATTTATTCTCACCAAAGTGTAATTCCTTTTAATATGCATATAGGGATAGTAGAGTTTATGAACAGATTTTTGATAACCACCATTCAGTAGTGTATCATGACATTATATGCAATTTGAATTTTTTCTAATATGGAAAATAATATTTACAAAAGATACTTGAATAGATTTTGAAAAATCCCAAATACATAATACATTCAATGTGCTTGACTTTCATCATTATAATGGAGTTGACATAATTTCTAGATTCATCACCTTCTTCAGATGAGTAATAATTTTGTAAATAATTAAATAAACGCATGCATAAAGCAAAATGTTCACTCTTGACACAACTTTAGGTGATGGTCTAAGTTGTTACTTCAGCAAAGCAATGGCCCAGATGCTGCCTCAGAGGAGCGCACAGCCTAATAGGGCTGCACCGCATCCGCTGGAGACTGGCGCCGCTCAGATGCTTCTTCTGGGGTATGAGAGGTGATCACAGAGAATGAGAAAGAATTGAAAGGGGAAGACCCAAGGTGGCTGCAGGAGGTCTGCAGCAGCAGCAGCATCCAACTGCAAGCGGGACAGAAGCAGGGAAAGAGATGGAGAGACAGTTGCTGTATCAGAAGGAACAATCACTGAATCACACAGCATTTCGTGTCAGCATTAGCAAGGTTGCTAGAGCTGGGAGCAAGGTGCATGCCCCTGAGGGATAAGAATATGCCAAAGCACACAGCAGACACCCTGGGATGCTGCTGCACCATCCGGACAGCTGCTTTGTACCAAACAATATTCCTGACGTCCAACAACACACTTCAGTGTGAGGCAGTTGAACCTATGTCTTATCTTTCATGTCCTCATAATAAATCTTCGTCAAGGGACCCAGTGTATAGGTGACTCTGATTCTTCACAGCCTATAAGAGTAACACCATCAAAGTTTTATTATTTGTATCCATACCTTTTTCTTAAATGATACAATAAAAACTGCAACTAAAAATATATAAACACTGAGGTTGTTAAAGGAGAAGTGGCAAAATTCAAAATGTGAAGAATCATTTTTACCAACTTAAGGTCTAATCTCATTTCTGAATTTAAACATTGTACTTAGTTCTAAACTTCTGGTGAACAGAGCACAAACCAAACATCTGGTGAGGCAGGAAAGTCTATATAACTCTTACTGTCTCATAAAAGAAATAATATTTGCTATTCAAAGCAAGGCAGCAATTTTACCCATACCAACTTTTCAGGTGCAAAGTACTTTATACAAGCAGCATAAAATCAGTAAAAAGCGATGGCTTTAACAGAAAGTTTATAGTAAATCCAGAAGGTCTCTTAGATAACATTTTCTTATGATCACCCATGATAAAAGACAATGAAATAGTATTGAAACCACATAGTCTGTTTTTCATTTGCCTTGTATTTTGGCTTCCAATTCTATTGTGTTTAAAAGGTATTTTGGAACACATATTTTTTCCATATTTAAATGTTGAACAATGACAGCCCTCATACTACTATACTATATTTCTAGTTTTAAATAAAACTTAATAAAATCCACTTAACTCTATGACTCATACTTTTATTCCTCTGCTTAAACTTGAGTTGTCTCTCAAAGTACATTTTTCTCCAAGTCAGACATTTCACTTTCTACATATTTTATTACATAGATCTAGCTCCCTTAAAAAGTCATTGTCAAAAAGAAACAATACTTCACTGATGCAGTTTAAAATGTCCAATAATTCAAAAATGAAATGGCACAATGAAAAGGATGATATAAATAAAAATCAACTAAGATATTAAGAATAATGCAAACATTCTGACAGATCATACAAATTATCCCATTACTGATGACTGTCTGGATTTGTTCACTAAAAGCCCATTACATATTTCTAAAATTGTCACATAAATATTTCTATTAAAATTTTAAAAATCTTTTTAATCTAATGACAGATAATGATAATTCTTCAGTTTTTAGTGCAGCCATAAATGGTGCCAAAGTCTGAGAGACAGATACATTTTCTTAGTGTAGCCATATATTTCCAAATCCTTTTTTTTTTTTGAGATAGACTCTCACTTTGTTGCCCTCGGTAGAGGACTGTGGCATCATAGCTCATAGTAACCTTAAACTCTTGGGCTCAAGCGATTCTCTTGCCTCAGCCTCCCGAGTAGTTGGGACTACAGGCGCCTACCATGATGCCCCAGCTATTTTTTTAAGAGATTGGATCTCGCTTTTGCTCAGGCTGATCTTGAACTTATGAGGTCAGGTAATTCACCTGCCTTAGCCTCTCAAAGTGTTAGTATTGCAGGTGTGAGCCACTGCGCCTGGCTTTTTATTTTTTCTTTTAATTTAAGAATATTACTAGGGTACACATGTTTTGGTTAATTATATGCCTTTACACATTTTCAGTCAAAGTTATCAGTGTGCATTGCACCCAGAATATGTGCATTATACCAGTTATGAGTGAAGTAAACCAACCTTTCCCTCCCCTCCATGCCACCCACTTGATTCGTGTTGAGTTTTACTTCCATATCTGCACCTCAGTGTTAATTGACAAATTCCAGTTTAGTATTGAGTATACGTGGTGTTAGTTTCCCCATTCTTGTGATACTTCACTTAGAAACATAGTCTCTGGTTTCATCTAGGTTGTTACAAAAGATACCAGATCACCTTTTTATGGCTGAACAGTTCTCCATGTTATACAGACACCATATTTTATTAATCCACTCATGTTTTGATGGGCATTTGTACTGTTTCTTCATCTTTGCAATTGTGAATTGCACTGCTATAAACAGTCAAGTGCAAGTGTCTCTTGAATAAAATGTCTTATTTCCCCCCTTTGGGTAAATATCCAATAGCAGGATTTCTGTGTTAAATTATAGGTCTACTTTTAGTTCTTGGAGGTATCCACTGAGGTTGCACTAGCTGCAGTCCACCAGCAGTGTGCAAGTGTTCCATTCCATCCTCATCCATTTGGTGTACTGGGTGTGAGCTGAGTGTAATGGCTAATTTTAAGTATCAACTGGACTTACTTAAGAGATACCCAGATGTATGGTACAGCATTATTTCTGGGCATATCTATGATGGTGTTTCCAGAAGAGAGTGAATTTGAAATAAGAAAGATTGACCCTCACCCAGTGGGAATATGATTACCAAATGAAGTCTTCATTACTGCAAAGCCCCCTGGAGCCCAGTGTGTAGGGCCACCATCCACAGCCCCCAATAGGGCACGCCCACATGAACTACGGTGGGAGGGCCACCACCAAGATCCCAACCCATTAGATCACCCAGCACACAACTCCAGCCTTGGACAGCCACAAGCATGCAATTTAAGTCCATGATAACTACAGCATGGGCTGCTTGAAACCTGGGGGTTCAAAGGTCATCCCAATGAGTCAAGAAGGCAGGAAATCAAGTCAAAAAGTATTGTTCTCAAGTATTAAATTTCATGTTGCTTGCCCTGTGGGGTTCTGAACTTCCTGGAGACCGGTTACTCCCACCTTCTTTCCTATTTCTCCCTTTTAGGGAGTAGAGAATATTTATCCTATGTCTATCCTACCAGTGTATTTTGGAGGCACATCATGTGTTGGATTTCATGGAATCACAGCTGTAGTACAAGTTGCCTTAGGATAAATTGTACCTTTCGTCTCACCCATGTCTTCTTTGCATGCTATTTAGATGATACTCTGAATTTTATATTTTTAAAGTGGTGATGGAACAAGTTAAGATTTGGGGGGGTATGTGGATAGAATGATTATATTTTGCAGGTGAAAAGGGTATAAATTTTGGGAAGACATGGGTAATATCCAATGGCCTTAATATCTGTGTCCCCCTCAAAAGTAATATGTTGAAACTTATTTATGAGATTAACAGGTGGAGCTTTGGGGATGTGATTAAGTTAGAGGGGCTCCACCCTCACAAATGAAAATAGTGCCTTTATAAGAGAAGCACAATGGGACATGTTTGACCCTTCCATCTTGTGAGGGCACATACAGGGTTCCATATACAAAGCAGGGACCCCTTACTAAGCGCCAAGTGTCTTGGTTCCCTCATGTTGAACTTCCAAGTATCAAGAACCATGAAGAATAAATTTCTGTTGTTTATAAATTACCCGCACTAAAATATTCTGTATAGCAATCCAAATGGATGAAGACAGTGATAATCAGTTATGAATGATTAGAGAAATACTCTTTGTCTTCCAGCTGTGTAAAGGAGCTGGAAAAATGAGTCATGATGTGGTGTTCAAAAAAAAAATCAAAGCGCGGGACAGACCGTCCTAAAGACTAGCCAATCTAAAAGGTATAGCAGAGAAGGAAGTCTGCATACAATACTTTTAGGTCAGTACTGAGGAAAGCTAAAAGATGTGAAAAGGAAGTAGGACACAGAGTTATATTTTTAGGCTTGTGAGAATAAAAAGAGAAAATTTTCACAATGACCTTAATCTTGAGCAGGAGTAGAGAGTAGATAAAAGCACAAACTTCATGTGAACCACAGGGGTGAGAGGAGGCTGAAGTCATAGTGAAGTTCAGTAGTAATAGGATTTTAAGACTCACCTACCCATATTGGATATTGCCAACTTCAGAGCTGATGATGCCTTACTTTTATCTTCAAATCAGAATGTTTCTAATTGGCTTAGTAAGGATCAGCCCTTCTATCTAGGGAAAATAATCATGTTTCAATAATATCTTAACACCACACTATAGGTTGAATAGTAAACAGTTTTGTAACTTATAGTAAATCTAATTTTTAATTTTTTGCAATGACCATAATAAAATAATTTCTTAATTGCTACTGTCCTCCATTATAAAATGACCATTCACAGTTTGATGATGAAAGTGGTTATTAAAAGGAGAAATAGAAATAGAATAAACACATCCAATACATAAAATACATAGCTATACTAAAAATTCAAAACTTTGACCTTAAAATTTCAAAGTTAATAAAAGTAAAATTATCTAGAACTACTTTAGCAGGAGGTTATTTCATTTTTTTAATACATTTTGATATTCCGAGAATTCATCTTTTTCTAATTTATCTGCTTTTACTCTTTTTAAGGATACATTGTTGGCCCTTTTCTCAGTCAAAAAGTCATATAATTTACCCATCCCTGCAATGTCCTGAAAAAAAGAAAAAAGTTTAAAAATACCTTAAAATACTAAAAAAGTAAATAAAAGTATGTACTATATATATAGCTGGACACGGTGGCTCATGCCTGTAATCCCAGGAATATGGGAGACTGCAGCGGGAGAATTTCTGAGACTCGTCTGAGTGAGAGTGAGACCCCAACTCAGAAAAAAAAAAAAAGAAAAACCCAGCAGGGTGCCTCTAATCCCAGTGGCTGCTGGAGGCTGAGGCAGCAGGATGCCCACAGCCAAGTGTGAAGTTGCAGTGAGCTATGAGGCCTCTGCACTCTTATCAGAGCACTAGGTAGGACTCTGTCTTAACAGAAAGGAAATTTTAAAAAATGCATGTATAATATATATATATTTCTGACTTCTCCAAACTTAAGTACTAATAGCTTACTGTTGACTGGCTGCTTTACTGATAACAAACCACTGATTAATGTATTTTGTATACACGGTCTGACAATTAAGTTCACAAGCTTGTCCTAGAAAATGTGAAGCATACCTCATTGCTGAATCTCTCCATGATCACGTTTGACCTTCAAAGCTCTCTTTTTGAGAAACTGTACACAGGGACCTGTTGCCGTCCAATGCCAATGCCTAGGGCACCACTCAAAGCAATTTTGGAATTCTTTTCTTGGAATGGCATCAAAGCCTTCATCATATAACCCTTGATGTCCTGAGTATCATCAAAATGTCTTCCTTCCCTTTATCTTCAAGTAATAAAAAAAAGTCATTGGGCGGCAACATGTCGTTTCACTTCCACTTTTGCCAAGGTTAGGAAATTTTTGAAGGTTTGTTCATTGCTCTAGTTAAAGCTCTGACATTCTTATGAGCCCAGATGCAAACATGCGACCATATTAAACGCCACTTAGCAAGGCACTGCCGCATGTCCACACAGACTGTGAGACACTGATATACCAAGATGGTGAGACCTTAGAGAGCTGGAGTCCTTCGTAGTGCTGCCAACATGAGGGCACAGTGCAACTCCACAACCTTAATAGTCAAAGCTTCATACGTACTATATGTGGTGTTTTTCAAGTAGCCTATACAAAAAGAAAAAGGTATACAAAAATCATAAAGAGAGAATATATTTGCTATTTATTAAGTAGAAGTGGATCATCATAAAGGTTTTCATTCTTCTTGTCTTCATGTTGAACATGCTGAGGATGAGAAGTAGCAGAGAGCTGCAGTCTCTCTCTCAGGGGCGCCCGAGGCTGAAGAAAATCCACACGTTACAGGGACTCATGTAGTTCACACCTGTGTTATTCAACAATTGCCCCAAACCTGCTGTGTTTATTTGTAGCTAAGATCTAGAGAAAGAGTATGAGCTTATGCCGAGATGGATATGATTTTCAATAGTAAGTCCTTCCCAAACGATCTCAATGGGGAGATTTTTTTAGTCTTTTGATGGGTGGTGTATATTTATGTAGCTCTGATCTCACTTCCAAGTGTATTCTGCTGAGACTTACTGAATAAGAAACAAGGATGCTTGCTTCAAATTTCTTGAGTTGCAGTATTTCCCCCTCCCTTTCAAATACAGTCAGGGCCTGACGTTAAATTGATCCCCTGCCTTTGAGTGAGTGTGGATTATAGGCAGCTTGGGCCATAATACTATAAATAAGGTGGCTTATATAGAACAGAAATTTTTTTATCTTGGTTCTGGAGACTGGAAGCCTCAGTTCAGGGTGACCACAAGGACTGGTTTGAGACAGGGCACCCTTCCAAGTTACAGGTGACTTCACTCCTTGTACCCTCGAATGGAAGGAATAGAGTAAGTTACCCCCTGCCATCTTCATGGAAGGGCACGGTTTCCATTCATGAAGGGTCCACCTTCGTGACTGAATTACTTCCCGGAGGCCCTACCTCCCACTAACATCCCACTGGGGTTGGGATTTCAACCTAAACATTTTGGAAAGACAGAAACATTCAGCCCATACAGTGGCACCAAAAGAAAAGTGGCATCTCAGCCAAACATGGCGGCTGTGAGGCCATCCTCGCACCTCCTCCTTCCTGGCATTCTGGAGCTCCCCTAGACCATGCCGAGTCCCCAGACCTGCTCCTCCGTCTTTCCTTGCTTCTGTGGGACTTACCACAAGGCATCTTTTTGCATATGTAACAAACTGGCCTTTTTATGTTGATTGAGTTGCAGACATCACATCAGATACGTTTGGGCTTGATTTTCTCGTCTGTATGAGAGCAGCAAGAACACTCACCTCGCCTACCGAAGAGAGTCAACGGGAAAGCCTGACAGCACTGGCACCATCTGACTTCAATTTAAACACATTTTTCTCCTAACTCCCCACTTTTAATACTGTTTGATCGCTCCATAAAAGTCATCTTACTAAACCATACTGACATTCGTCTCCAACAGGAATTTGATAAATATGTTGTAATATGACATTATTCTCACTTTGAATTATGCTTAACAATACCAGTGTGTGCCTGGGCAGAGACAGGCAGGTTAAAACACGAAACAATTCACAGTTTATGTTTAATTATTTAAATTCATAATATACTATGATTATAAAATACTACACATCAAATAAATGTTATTATAAGTTAATGTCATTACTCTGAACTGAGGTGTAAAAAAGATACAATTATAAATAAATAATAATTTATCCAGACTTGAGTATAATAACATCTAACTAGAACTGAGCTAAACTTAAGTAAGTCCCATGTTTTCAAATTTTAAACAAGGTTTTTACTTGATGCTTTTAAAGAAAAGTCAAGTAGAGTTATAAACTATAAGCTTTTTACATAGCTGGAGACTATTTATCAAATAAATTTGATTTCCTTCCAGCAGAAATAAACATAATAATGATAAACATTGTCTGACCTATGTTAAAGAATTGTGAATTATTTTAAATAGAAGTGATCAGTTTACCCCAGAAGTAACACGAATGAATATCAAAGTAACAATACTATATTCTAAACTGGAACAAGAGAACTAGAGTCTCTCTTTAATTTTTTGATATTCATTATATTAAGGATTAAGAGAAAAAATGTGTAAGTGCAAAGAAAAGCACAATCTTCATTCTCAGCATTATGAATGCCAAAAATCCAGAGAAAGAGACAGTGACAGAGAAAAGTGGGTTTTAACTAGTTTAACCTTTCATAGTTTATTCTTCTATAAAGAGTCCTTTATGTATTTCAATATACTCGTTCAAGTAACATGAAACTTGTCACTGAGAGAGCTAGTGTCCTGACACCTTTTCTTCTCTGTCTCTTATAAGAATTTATGCACATACAGTTTACTTTACTATCATAGGATTTACAGACATACATAGATAAAAATTTATACATACTGGCTTAATTCTCAGTTTTCTAATACATCTGTAATGGCATAGGGAAGCCGAGGACATCTGTAAAAATCAAAATCCCTGAAGCCGATACTTCGGCTGTGCTCTCGGCATTATTTCTTTAACTTAATTTATTTTGGCAGCTTTGGCGCTCCAGTTATGCTGTTCTCTATAACTTCCTTTTTATTTATTAATTTCTTTTAGGTTCCTCCTGTCATTTTAACTTTTCACACTAGAAGTGTTCTTGGAGTGTTTGGCAATCAATAGTTTTTTTTACATATGGAAATAAAGGTCTGTATGTCTTGGCAGGAAGGATTGTTGACAGGTGCCACAGCTTGAAAGTCTGTGTTGATGTGTTGTGATGTAAGGTGGCATTATCAGGAGGTGGGGCCCTTGGCTGGCAGAGCTCTCATACATAGAAATATTGTTTTATGATAGAGACCTTAGAATGCTAGCTGTTCTCTTCTTCTCTCAGAGGACACAGAGAGATGACCCCATGTACGAACCAGAAATTGAGCTCTCTTTAGCCGCAGAATTTTCTGGTATCTTGATCACGACCTACTCAGCCTCCCAAGCTATGAGAAATACATTTCTCTTTATAAGCCACCAAGTATAAGACGTTTTGTGACAGCAGCCAAAGTGAACTCTGACAGTGGGTTTCTGTATGTGATTCTTGGGCAGGTACACCAATACTTCCTTACAAGTCCTGCAAATATTTGTATTTTTAGAATGATTGTAGGTGAGCAATTTCTCCAGGGAAGACTGTTCTAATTTCTACTCTCTAAATCAAAATCCTAGTTGATGCTCTTCCTGGAGCTTAGGGAAGATAAGGTGGTGATGGTCTCCATGTTCGTAGTTTACTTTAATAAGCTGACGCACCCTGCCCTTAACTGGGACTGGCGTTCCATCATCTGTGTTCAGCCCCACATCCTACTGATAGAAGAAATCTCTCACTCTTAGCTGGGGGAAGAAGGGTTAGTGGACTGCATTGGGGTATGGATAAAAAGATTTCTAGGTCCTTTTCACCTGTTCTTCAATATTAGACACATCTTATGTACGTGTGTTACAGATAATCTGTACCTTCAAGTACTCAGCCTTTGGCATAGAGTTCTTCAGAGCGAATTATTAGTCTCTGATTTCTCCTCTTCACTTCAGGTTTGGAATTCAATTTTAAGCTGTTAATTTCAATAGTTTATAAACCTTCTAGTTTGTTTATTAAAAAAACAATATATAAAAAATATATATATTTTTTGGCAGTTTTTGGCCGAGATATGGGGCTGGCACCCTACTCCTTTGAGCCATAGGCACCGCCCTATATGCTTTTTTTGTTTGCTTATTAGACTAAGCAAAGACAAACATGTGTGATTATTATGCCATGTTTTACATGCTCTATTACATGTAAGCATTTATTTATTTTAATACAATTTTAACATGGGAACCACTTTATTTTTATGCCTAGATTTAATTATTTTGTCTTTCAACATCTTCTTTAACTTTCTTTTTACTCTGGCCTCCAGATTTGACCTACTTTTATTTTTTATATTTCAATTTCCTTATCTTAATAGGTCATATTCAACTGAAAATAAGTTAATTCTTGCAATATATTTGATTTGCTCTAGGCATAAGTAAGCAAAATATATATCTTTGAAAAACTTCTCATATAAATACTAAATATTTATAGATCATTTCAATAATGTAATTTTGATAGACTGTAAAGAAATATGATTTTAATTTCTTTCCTAGGTCCTCTTTGAAGTTACAAAAAGTTTCATAGAATCTTCACTTTTAACAGTAATAAGTGAGCCCAATGTTATATTTTAGAAAACATATCCCATTTTTAAATTCTTGCAAGTAGCCAGACTAAATTTATGCACTATGTTTAAATAAATCCAGTGTTAAGAAAATTGTTATGTTTGAAGGAAGCTAATTCCATATGTAGATATTCTTTTTTTTTTTTCCTTTCTTTTTTTTTGCAGTTTTGTCCAGGGCCAGGTTTGAACCTGCCACCCTGGTATATGGGGCTGGCACTCTACTTCTTGAGCCACAGGTGCAGCCCACCATATTTAGATATTCTAACTGATGAAATAAGTTTTTAAGTTATTAAAGAGTAGAATAATTCAAATCTAAAGGCAGAAAAACTAATGATATTGTTATTATTGTGTTACCTGGTAAAATTTGATTCTAACCCTAGAGCAAGGGTTGGAAACTACAGGCCATTGGTCAAATCTTGTGTGATACCTTTTTTTTTTTAATTAGAGTATTTTTGGATAGCCATGCCCATTTGTTTATGTATTGTCAATGGCAACATTTGTATTAGAACCACAGCAACAAAAACCATAGGCCTTCAAAGATGAAAAAATTTACTATCTTAACTTTTAAATAAAATATTTGTTGATCTCCCACCTCCCAGAGAGGAAAGATTTATGAAGAGACAGTTTTAATAGACTTTACCTTTTCATGTGTTTTAGTGACAGATACTAAAAAAAATTGCTAACTAAAACAGGTGGATGAATGTGAATGAAGTGTGTGCTGGGCATGAAAATGCCTGCACCGGAAGAAGATTCCAACTTTAGGGAGTGCCATTTATCAAGGGCATTAGCTGTTCCTCTCGGAAATCAAATCCTTGAGCATTCACTGTGCAGGGGATTCAGTATGCAGGGGATTCCTCCAGCCGGTGGGATGAACATTACAGGGCTCGTCTGTGGAAATCTGAGGATGCCTCTTATGGATGAGTCCAAAACTGTGCTTTGAATGTCCCTAACTTTCTCTAGTGCATTTGGCGGTCTAGACGATTTGCCCCTGATGTGCCTTTAGTCACGCTTTCACTTTGCATAAAATAAGCATCAAACTTTGACAGCCTTCCTAGTCTCCCTGATTTCTCCCCTCCATTTTCTCTCGATGGCATTTTCCCTGATACCACCCATTCATATTTCATCCTATATTAGTGGAAGGAGAATAAGACAAGAGCTCATAGGACACCAGTTGGGGATGTCACATACATTTATTGTGCATATATCTTTATCTTTGAAGCTAAGAAATTTTTCCTAAGAGAAATAGAAATTATAGTCTTTTGTGCATAATATACCACTTAGTTGAGTGCATTATGCAGGATAATATCTATTAGAGGATATAGAGGGTTGTGGTTTAAATGTACCTCCTCCAACATTTGGGTGTTACCAAGGTGGTAATATTAAGTGGTGTGACCATTAAGCAAGGTGAGGGCTACTCCCTTGTGGAGGTTGCTTATAATGGAGCACACAGAGGGAGTGGATACCTGCTTGTCTCTCCTCCTGCCACGTCAGGGTGAAGGGAGAAGGATCTTACCACATGAGTGCTGTGCTCTTGAACTTCTCTACCTCTAGAATGGCGAAGAAATAAATGTTGCTCTCAATAAAGTACCCAGACTCAGGTAGTCTGTTACAGCATCACAACAGAATAAAACATAGGGGAAAAAAGAGAAAAGCAGAGAACAGAACTTGGGATAATGTAAATATTTTAGGAAAAGATTTATCATTCACTCCAAAAAATGTTACATCCAAATAATGTTTACATTTTTTCTTGGTTCAAATAAACATTTATGGTACCAAATAACTTTATTTTTGATATAGATATTTTAAAAATAACACCTAAAAACTATTAATAATGAATCAAACGTAAGTACTACTACTTTTTTAATGTTGCAGGTAATATTTCTTTTGCAATTTCACTTTTATATTTCTTCAAATTTGATTTGTAAGATAATGACTTTCTTCATAAATATTTTTTAGGGTTATAATAATTATCAAGTTGAAATTATTTGCCAGAGAGTGCTGTAGGTAATTTTTAGGGTTGCCAAGGAGGATTAGAAGAATATGGTAATGGAAAAGTATTCCAGGTAAATTGAGAAAGTTAGCCCAGAGAAAGGTTTGTAGAAAAGTGAGAAAGAGAGGAGGGAGACATATGAGTTGCTAAAGATTTTTGCAAAAAGAGCGGAAGACGTTAAAAGGAAATTTACAATGTTTGCTTTACTATGTGTGATCGACCCAAATAGCCATTAGCTAAATATATCTTCCATGTCACGCATTTCGTTACAGATGCTTTCTTGTAAAATAAAAAAGTCATATATTGTCACGTTAAAAAAAAAATCTCACCAGACAGGATGAACAAACAGAAGCTGATTTTATTCCAATATTGTTTCCAGCATTGATATGGGATCATATTCCAAGTTTGGGTACTCAGCTCTGCTGAAACAAAGATTTTAAGAGCAGGATTTGAGAAATTGCAAGCCACCTGTGTTTGCTATTTTCTTTACCCAAAGGAAAAGTAAACTCTCTTTTCTTCATGACTGGCGATAGTTTTACAACTTGGAGTATAGTATCTAAGGAAGTTAGATTCCTACTTTCCCCTCAAGGACTGGAGATGTGGTCAGCGTCTTGCTTAGTGGTAGCATTTGAGCAGGAAGGCTCTAAGGACTTTGAGAAAGATACTTCTACCTCATACAGCTGGCAAGAGACTCTGAAAAGATTTACATCTTAAGGAGTAGAGAATTTACAATTTTGGGTTTCTCCAAATAACTGATCTAAGAAAGGGGGGGTCAGGGATCGCAAGTCAAGAAGACTGAAGTCTCAAGTTTAGTCAAGTGAAAGGAACAGTTGAAGTTTTTTTGAATAGAGAAATCACCATTCTATAGGATAAGATTTATGATCCATAAATTGGTAAATGAAATGTGTTCAGCATTTGCTGTACACATTTCCTTTACTTTAGTCACTACATAGCCTTCTGCAAAAGTGGCCTGCAGGACAAGGATACAAGTCCAATTTTTAAGGCTTATACTAAGGGGTCAAGAATGATTCTCAGTATGACATGGTGTTTCTTATTGGAGGCAGCTTCTTTCTCAGCACTCTGACCTTGTGTCTGGGTTAAAAGTCAAAAGATACAAGAACTTTTTCACAATTATCTCTCAAATGTTAGGATCTAAAGAATCATAATAAGCCCAGTACATCTAGAGTGGTGAGGGGAAAAGGGGGCCTTAATGATAATAAAACTGTAAAATGTCCAGGAACAAGAGGACTTTGTGGCTTCTATGATGTGCAGGAAAAAAAAAAAAAAAGGAAAGATCACTAAAGATGGTAAAAGTAATAACACTCCTCAATATTGGCAACCCTGTAAGTCCATATGGAACATCTATAGAATAAATGGAAGGAGGTAGCCATGTTTCTGCAGGCACTAGTTTCAGTACATGTAGGATTTGTGATCCTTGAGAATTGAAAAATATATATTTTATTCCATTTCCTTTTCTGTGAAATAGTGCCTAGGTGATGAGTCTCTTGTGAGAATTACTGCATAGCAAACATACTTAAGGCTTACTATGTGACTGCATCATTCACAAATTAACTTAATCCATTGTAACACCTAGTGAGATGCTGTGCATTTTATTTTCATTTTATATGTAAGAAAACAAAGACCTGAAGAGGTCACATGCCACATAGAAAATAGGGAGGTTAGGTCTCACTGTGGAGCTGTGATGTCCAATGTGTAGTATCACATAACACTATCACATGTGGCGATAACAATTTGAAACAAGTTTAATTAAATCAAACTCAACATTCAATCCCTGAAAAAAACTGTCTTCCTTCCAAGTGCTTTATTACACCGGTGGCTCGGGACTACCATTTGGGCAATGCAGACAGTACATTTCTAACTTCTCAAATATTTTGGTGGACATCACGGTCATGCCCATGACCATAGGAGAATCCTACCTCTCTGCCATGAAAATAACAAACTGTCAAAAGGTTTGTTTCCTTTTGTCCTTTAGAAAAAAATGAGCTTTCTATCAATGAAATTCTTCAAAGAAAGAGTAATATATGGTCTAACCTTCCAAGATGTTATTGAAAGAGGAAATCCAACTCAACTGTAGGAACTACCTCATGAACCTTCCTGAGAATGCAAAATTGGAACTTTTTTTTACTTGTAACTAATGAGAAGCAGTAACTTTCATTCTAGTCTTCCTTTATACTTACTGCCAGAATAAAATGAATTTGTGTCAAGTATTTCATTCAACAGTATGATAATTTCATTGTACAACATCTGCCAAACATTTCTCTCTCTCCCGTTCTTACAACATGTAAAAAGTGAAATTCCTACTGTCTGTCTCATCATGGTTAATTTTTGCATTTCAGGAAATTGTGTTTGTTCATCTTAGAAGTTTGCATGATTATTGAATTACGGAATAGTTTTGTTTCCAGCATGAATACTGATCTATAAGACCCCAGTAGGAAACATTTCAGGCAGGTCAAATTCTAGTGCAAACTTTGTCTTTTAGCAGATTTTTTAAATCAAAGGCAATAAATTCAATTTTTCAGTATACTGAAATAATTTTCACCTATATCAACATTTTCAATTCTTCCCCATTTTTTATTACTATCACCCTAATTTTATCCATTGGAATAATTTCCTAAGTTTTAACTTAAAAGATGAAATTTGGGCAGTCAAAACTATTAGCCCATTAAACAATTTTAATATGACTAGCCTTTCAATTAAACAAATAACTTTGCTTATTGTCTTATTATATTTACAAGAAATTCTTGTATGAAGGAAAAAGTATTTTTTTTCCTCTTTCACCTAACTAAATTTTAAAGAACATCTTATTCAACTTCTAGAAAAAGACAATACTTTACATCCATCTAGAATCTCATCAATTATTTACAATTGTACCTCAGAAATGTACACAGCTACAATTTAATAAAAATAGTAAAACTTAATTTATTCTTATTTTGACAAATGGATTTTCAATAACTTTGATGTGTTCAATAATTTCTGGTATATTTTTAAAAAGATCTTCTTAACTTTTTTTCAGCATAATGGGGAAAAGTCACGTCAATCCTGATAAGACACTAGGTAAAATATATGCTATGATCTAATGTTTACACACCTAACATGAAGAATAAAGTACTGAATCACGGAGATTATGCAGCTAATTTGTTCAGGAGTCATTGAAGAAAACCTCAGTTAGTATTGAAATTGTTGGTCTAGAAGGATCTCTGAGAATCAGGGAAAATCAAAGTGTTGGTTATTGGTAAAAACACCATAAGAGAGAGATGGAGTTTGAGAAAGCTTCATTTGAACTACCCCAAAGAATTAGAAGATTAAAGAGAAGAGGAGGAAGAATGGCTAATAATAGCAATCAATCTTCGGAGAACATCATAGGCAATTCTTTCTCTTACTACATTTTAGCTGTTTGGTTAACTGAAAGCAAACAGTAGTAATAATAAACTCTCCCTAAATGCAAATAGAGAGATTGGTTTTAAAACTATGTTTTCTTTAATATCCTGAACCAATATGTTCTTATCATTTTAACCTATATGGTTTTTTTTTTTTACTTAGACAAAGTAAATTGTCCTCCTTTAAAATTGCATGATTTTTTTTTTTTTTGAGACAGAGCCTCAAGCTGTCACCCTGGATAGAGTGCTGTGGCATTGCAGCTCACAGCAACCTCCAATTCCTGGACTCAAGCGAGTCTCCTGCCTCTGCCTCCCAAGTAGCTGGGACTACAGGTGCCCGCCACAACGCCCGGCCATTTTTTGGTTTTGTTGTTTGGTGGGCCCGGGTGCTGGATTTGAACCCGCCAGCTCAGGTGTACGTGGCTGGTGCCTTAGCTTGTTGAGCCACAGGCGCTGAGCCAAAATTGCATGTTTTTTACACACATAAGTTAAAGTATGCAAGGAAAACGTATTCAAAAAATAGTGGTAACCACCCTTTGTATTACTTTTCTCTCCAAATATCAATGAACATTTCTCCTAGCTTTTTGAACTTTACACGAATTACAGATTTCTTTATAATGCCATTTCTGAAAGTTTCTGTTGATACTCAGAAAAAAGATTAAGTTGTATAAAGTCTACAATTTAACTATCATATGTTAAACATACTCCAAACTTACAGGTCAAGAATAATATTTACGTTTCAAAATAATTGACTGTTAGGAATATACAATAATTATAAAATAGTTCAGTTTTTATTATTTCAAAATAATAAACTTATCTAAGCAAATTTAGTATATTGCTCAATTTATTTTCTTTTTCATTATTTTAAGAACTTTGAAATAAAATGACCATACTTAGTGCTTTTACTTATGCTTATTTTTAAGTTATTTTTTAAGTAAAAAAAGCAGCAATGCATATACAGAGCAATATTTTAAAATAATAGGAAAAAATAGATAACACATATTCTACTACATACTCAGAGACCTCTTTTGTCTTTTGGTATAGTGATTTCCAGAGATAGATTCCAAAAGAGGTAAGACTTGTTTGAGCTCATGTGTTTCAACACCGGCCTGAGCAAGAGTGAGACCCCATCTCTAAAAATAGCCAGGTGTTGTGGTGGACTCCTGTAGTCCCAGCTACTCAGGAGGCTGAGGAAAGAGAATCTCTTGAGCCCAGGAGTTTGAGGTTGCTGTGAGGGATGACATCACAGCACTCTACTGAGGACAAAAAAATGAGACTCTGTCTGCCCCCCCCAAAAAGGTAAGATAAGCATTAATTTGTAACTGCTTTCTTATATATATACACACACACACACACACACACAATATTAAAGGATTTTTCTGTGTCATTAAGTGCTTTTGTAATCTAGATGCATTCTAAATTTTTTAATGATAGAAAATTACAAACATACACAAAACAGAGATTAAGGAACTGAGTGTATTCACTATCCAACTTCAGCAGTTATGTAGCACATAAATTCTACATCCCTACCTACTTGCCTGTCATAATTATTTCCAGGTTAATTCCAGACATTACTGAATGCAATCTCTATTTTTGATTTTAATAATCATTTTATTAAATATCTTAAACACATCCAATGTTTGTAATAGGTATGTATTACCATTTCAATATCTCTTTGAATTTAAAAAGTAGAAAGCAAAAATGACCAATGAAAAGGAACATATATGAAAAGGAGTAATATTAACATCAATTTGAATATTAATTAGTATGAGTTTGGCATTGGAAATGTCATCCCTTGAAACCTCAGTTTACTTTTAAATGAAATGAGAATTAAAATACTACTCGGCTCGGCACCTGTGGCTCAGTGGGCTAAGGCACCAGCCACATATACCTGAGGTGACGGGTTCGAATCCAGCCCGGGCCTACCAAACAACAATCTCAAAAAAAAGAGAATTAAAATACTCTACTTCCTAATAGAATTCTTCTAATTAGTAAAATACATACATACCATTCCTAATACAAATAGGTAATGTTCCCTATTGACTAGTTATACCTTACAGTTTCTGGGAATATTTGTAGAGGAAAACGGTAAATCGGGTAAGAAATCCTCTACTATTGAGATTTTGAAAAAAAATAAAATAACTTCTTGTAAGTAACACTATGACAGTTCAGAGTGATTCAATGAGAATAAACTTGTCTTTATTTAAACACCTTTTTACATTTTTGTATTCAAATTTATTATTATAGGTAAATTATGTCAGGTGGTGCTTAATTGAATATTAAATATGTGTGCACTTAATTCAAGTGCATGCATTATACTTGATAGAATATTTTAGTAACTTATATTTTATTTGATGCTATTGAAGGACAATTATAAACTAGAACATTTTGCTAAAAATTATTTTAATTTTAATCTATTACCAGAATTCTCAAATTCAGGGAAGATATTGCTCTATAGTTATTTCAGTAAAAATATTTTATGACACAGGACATATTCTTTTCAAAGTTTTACAAATGGTAAAAAATGCCTTTATATGTGAAACAATCTCTAACATGATTAAATTGGTAATTTGTATGATACTTTATTATAAATGTAAATGTGCTCATGATTTTTTATGAGCAGTAATAAAATCAAATTTTAATAAATTAACTTGAGGAACACTTTTAATGTAACAAAGAGTGATATCACTGAACATAATTGAACAAGTTATCTTTTTGTCCATTACAGACTGTGCTGTTATAATGACTAATTCATGTAAGTACCATAAAATATTCATATTATAGAGAAAATTATTAAAATGCATTTAGAAATGGTGAATACCTCAATTGAAGCATTTGCTACAGAGTAGAATGTGGGTTCAGCCCAACTAATAGCATGCCTGTAAATAAATCACTTATACTGTCTCAACATCATTTATCTATATAAAGAACAGGGTCATTTAAATTCTTCTTTGAAACCTTTAACTATCAAGACTGAAAACTTCTAGACATTTCTTTTCTTTATCTAAATCAGCTTTTTGTAAGTTTCCATAGAAGTGCATCTTATAAAACTTTACTAAACGTGTTTTTTATTATAAAATGTCTCAAGAAATAGACTTTGATAGGTACAGTAAATATATGATCCACACTCAAGTCTACCAAAATAGCACCCATATATCGCACCTTCCTTTTCTCAGAGGGGTTTCTTGACTTTCAGCAAATGTACAATGTAGGATCAACAGAAAAAATATCTTGGACCCAGTCCATTAACCTATGATGGGATTTGAAGAGGAAACAGCAGGAACATTTGATCCATGGTGGAAAAGAATTATCAGTGCCTCTTGTGGCTATCCATGGAGAGTCTGGTGTACCTTCTTTTGCTGCATATATTTATTATTAGAGAATTAAATGAGGATGGTAAAAGCTCAGAAAGGAGAATTCATGAAAACAGCAGTTTAGTTCCTATACTAGTCTAGATCTTGTCCTACTTAATGGGAGATGACCATTCGACTTTTCATATTTTTGTATCTAGTTAAAATCATAGACATTTACTATACATTTGGCAGGAGAATTTGTCATGGTGCATTTCTTCCAAATCAGTGGAAGACCTAAGTTATGCAAACAACATAATTTTTAAAGCACAGGTAAGCAATATTTTATAGATAATGTCTAACAATGGAAAAAAGTAAGATGATATAAAATTTTAAAACTGAGCATAGAAATGTAAGAGAATGGTATTATTGATAGAATTAACAATAAAATTAACAGTAGAATCAGCCACTCAACAAGTATAAGTCAAAGGAAACTCATTTCCTAACAGTTTAAGTACCTATAATATGTCGAGGCAGACTGGTCATCCATCATAAAACAGGAAAACTCTTCAAATGACTGAGTCTGACTGATAGCATTTCTGGAGTCTTTTCTTTCACAGGCATTCATCTGGCACACTATTGTGCTAGATCCACCTATTCCTCTCCATCCCTAATGAATCCAGGCAAGAGTTTGATACTAGACAATGAATATAAATGGAGCATCACTACTTAAGTAAAGCTGGAAGATAATTTGGATTGAATATTGATATTAATGCTGAAAAATCATGCAAAGCCATGATTATTGTTTACAAGGTCTGACAATTAAGTTCTTGAAATCATCCTAGAAAAAGTGCTATATACATCAGGGCTGAATATCACCACGGTTACCTTCAAAGTACTCCCCTTGGGAAGCTATCCACTTATCCCAGCAGGAATTCCAAATCAATTTTGGAACTCTTTTTGTGGAAGGACCATCAGCACTATTGTCATATGAGGTGTGACAATTAAGTTCATGAACTTGCCATGGTGCTGCACTGTACAAACTACTCAGTTAAGTTTCATGACCTTGGTATATCAGAATCTCACAGCTGTGTTTGTGTCAAAAGCGTCTTGCTGAACAACATTCAGTATTGTTGCAGGTTTTTGTGTGCTGTGCACTATTTGTGAAAATCACATTTGTAAATATCTGGTCTATTCAAATTAAACAGTATTGTTATTGTACTTCTTCTAAGGAATTAGCTATACAGGCAGCTGGGATAAAGCTGAAAGACAAATTAGGATCATGAGACAAATGCTTGTAATAGTCAGTGAAACAGACTGTTACGAGACTTACTTTTCTAAAGAAATGAAAAAGGCTTTGCTTTGTGGTTAATGACCAAATTCTCCTTTTTATAATTTAGACAATTTTATCCCTCTTGTCAATTTTGGGGATGTCCAAATAGACTAACAAGGCAGATAGTATGTTGGTTACAAAAAGTTTTGGCACAGTCAAATGTAAAATCACTTAAAATGATGCATTATTTGTAATATTAGCTCATCACAAAATTTCTAAAAACATTACTCAGATTGCATGCCTATGTTATCACTTTATATTATAATTCTTACAAATGTTATTGTTGTAAATGTGTTATTAGAAAAATGACATAAATTCCCAGAAATCTTATTTTAGCAAATAGACTAATTTATTTATACCAGGTTCAAATTTCCAGAGTTATTTTTAGATCTGGCAGAGAAGGAGGACAGAGATGGTATTTTTTTTAATTTATTAAAGGAGCTCATGCTTCATTAAAAATAAAAATGAAGATACTTTTACTAAGAAATACATGCTTCATAATATGAGAGCTACAAAGTAAAAAACACAGAAGCCATGCCCTGGGTTTTATATTGTACTTAAATTCATCATGTATACAAGCTACAGAATAATGAACCAAAGGGTATTTACTTGGGGTTTATTATGTACTCAGCCCAGTATTTGCCTTTTACTTCCATCTACAAGAACCACATTACCGAGAAAGATGTACATGGATAGACAAATAGGCCATTTCTTTTCCATGATCACAGGATGAATATCTATGATCCCATATAGTTATGATGCTGGAAATTCAAATATTGGTTTATTTGTAGAGAGTGAAATACAAATGATACTTTAAAGGTAAAAGGATTCAAGATCGATTATAAATATAAGATAGAATGCAGTCATTCATGCCTTTAATTACAGCTCTTCAGGTGGCGGAAGTTGGCAGATTACTTGAGCCCAAAACAACAGAGTAACAGAGTAAGACCATATCTTTATAAAGTGTAAAAAAATTACACTGGTGCATGCCTGTAAGTCTCAGCTACCCAGTAAGCCGGGACTAAAGGATCACACGAGACAACGAGCTTTAGGTTATAATGAAAGCTTTAGGTTATTAATTCTGCAGTAGAATTAATGAAAGCAATATAAATAAAAAACTCCCTAAAGTGTTGGAAGAGATGAAGTGAGAGATGCTAACCTGGACCTCCAGGAATGATTTCCAATGTCACAATCTGCCATGATGAAAACAAACAAATAAACAAACAAACAAACAAAATTGCTGTTCCGGTGAAGGCTGGATTGTAAATGACTCAGGTGGCTGCCTCCTCAGAATCTATCTCTGGAACCTCGCTTTACTTTTCTTGCATGACCAATGTAACAAAAACATTTCTCTGTCACCCCAATTCGTTTCCCCACAGAAAGCATAGTTTGCTTTATTTTAATAAGAAAAAAAAAACTCTACAAATTCAAATTATCGTGTACACACAGGGACCCCTGAGAATGAAGATTCAACTCCCCAGAGGGATTTAGAAGCTTAATTACAGCATTATCTCACTGGAAAAAAATTCCAAATAATTTACAGATTTCAAGGGCCACTTGAAAATGAAAGTTTTAGGAGTGGAGTCACTGCCTTAAAGAAAAGCAAGCTAGAAAGAGGTTTGGATAAGTTTTAAGAAGGAAAATCCATATACCCCACAAAGTAAAATCACCTGGACTCTGTCAAGAAAGAATGATTTGGGGTTATATATAAATCTACACTGCAGGTAGTCTCCAAGTTCCTATGATTATAATGTTGATTGGTATAAGTTAAAAAAATACACACACACACAAAGCAAAACAAGCATAAAAAAATAATGCTTTTTTGCTAAAAGATCCAAGAAGGATGTTGAAAACAGACATTCAGTTTCTTCTATATTTTAGATGTCACCTTTGTTTAACTGGACGTTTTAGGATAGAGGTGTCTTCCCAAGTGAGAGCCACCCCCAAATCCATATTACGGCAGAGACTATTAAGCAAAGAATGATTCAAATTAAATGGGTGTCAACAGCAAGAACATGCTTCAAGGAGCTGTACAGAGAGTCTTGCTGCTAAGTCTTTTTGATGTTTTAATCATTTCCATTGGAATTCCATCCTGAGGCATAATGGCATTTGTCCTTCATTCATAAAGTTGCACTCAGCCTCAAGTGGCCAAAAGGAACTGGAACATATTCTTCTTAGCAAAGTATCTCAAGAATGGAAGAAAAAGTATCCAATGTACTCAGCTCTACTATGAAACCAATTTATAGCTTTCATATGAAAGCTATAACCCAATTATAGCCCAAGAATATGGGGAAAGGGCATAGGGAGGGGAGAGGGGAAGAAGGGTGGAGGGAGGGTAATCGGTGGGATCACACCTACAGTGCATCTTAGAAGGGTACAGGTGGAACTTACTAAATGTAGAATATAAATGTCTTAACACAATAACTAAGAAAATGCCATGAAGCTATGTTAACCAGTTAGATGAAAATATTTCCAATTGTATATAATTCACATTGTGCCCCACGATTGCATTAATGTACACAGCTATGATTTAACAAAAAAAAAATGCAACAACATACACAAATGCATACATCATAATAGCATAAGTATTAAATCAGCATCACATACAACTTTGTATTGTAAGGTTATATTGCAAAATGCAGAGAGTTTAGTTATGTGGCCTTCATTGCTGAAAATGCAAACAAGAACATCAAGTAATAAATAATAAGTACATTTCTAGCTCTTGGAACTACTGCTGATATTAACAGCCTAAAACTTTGTGCAATATATACAAATTTAAGAATATTCAACGATGCAGTTTTAAATTATTTTAGGTCTGTGCACCTTTCATGCACGTCAGTGTTTTTTATCTTAAGAGACCTCCTGGAAATTTGCCACTTTTGGACAACCGAAAGTGGTTCAAGTTTCTATTAGCTGCTCTGTTCACTGTGTCACTCAGCCTCTATTCATCATCATGAAAGGCATCACCAAAAGGTCCCTGAAACTGTACAGTTTCTTTCTTCTTTTTCTTTCTCTTCCTTTCTTTTCTCTTCAGGATTCCCATCTGTCCTGTGGAGTTCTCGTTACATCCTTAGGTAATCCAGGAGCCAACCTATTTTCTATGACAAAAGCCAAGAATCACTGACTATTATTATGCAGAACTGATTTGTAATTTATACCCTTTCTCCTGAATCCCCCTAAGTATTTTTCTCACCATCATCACTGAGGTGACTTATTCTGTGTTCAGTTCATTGAAATTCCCAGACCCAGATGGTTTGATAGCCTGATATTTTAGAATTTTACCCTTATTTACTTTTATCTGTCAGGGGTGGCTGAGATATTTTTTTCTCCCACATCTTTTGCAGGGATCCAATTGTCAAACTGTGACAAGAACTGCTTGGTGTGCAGACTACCTCAGAGAAATAGGGTTGAACAATTCTTGTTAATAATGTGAATTTTGGTGAATTTTAATGTTGGAAAAAGACTCCAGAAATTGTATGTTCTTTTAAGTATTTTTCAAATATCAGAAAGAACTGTTAGACTTTAAAGCTATAGTTTAAAAGCATGTGCACTCAAAACAGGGGCCATACAGGAAACATTTAAAACATGAGTTACAGACTATTGCTGCAATATGTTTCATAGCAGAGGTTAGTACAGAATTTTTACCATGACATCTCTCTCAAAATTATAGTTACGGTTTGTAATAGAAAATTGAAACATGGTAACTTAAAGAAAAACTCATTTTGCAAGAAAATGTAGTTTATTAATTCAATGACACGGATTTGGATTTGATGCAACTTCCATCACTTTTTTCTTTTCTTTGTGATTTTGAACAATCCCTCATCATTTTCACATCCCTTTTTTACTGTAAAGGGGATGTTACAACAACATTCACATTCCAGTTCCCTGGGTTAAATCCATTCTAAATAATGGATTTGAACTTATGTAGACTTCATATATATATATAGTGCTCAAAAACATTAGATACTTTAAATAACTTACTGACAGTTCCCTAATTTTGTTCACTGTTTACTGTTAGTATCATGTGAAGTGCTATTTTTCCAGTGATTATAATTAACATATTGCATAGGGCAGGGATGACAACTAATGTGTCCAATTACCACTTTCTATTCAGAAAGCTTCTAATAGATTCATCATGCTTGGACACCTGCTCACATGTGTGAAAAATGATTCTAATTTTATACATCAGTGATTGAACACAGTAACTCATGGCACAGCAAACAATACTTTAAAAGACTATTAATAAGCTAACCTCAACGTGAAATCTACATTTTTTGCGATTTTGCTAAAATCAGGAAACCATAATACTAAAGACTGTGGTTGAAAATTGGATATTGGTCCACCCTAATTTGATTCAGTGCGTATCACTTTATTCAGAGCCAAGTCTTCTCTTACCTAACTCAAACATACTAGAATATCCACTCCTTGCTTCCAAGTCTTTATTATTAATGAACAAAAAATGTTATACTTTCCTTTGCACCTGCACAAAGTTCATTAAGTACTGATTCTTAATCAGTTGTCTTCTGCAGGATTCTTTCTTTCCCTCCCATTTGCTTTATTAAATTCTGGCTGCTGCCTTACTTTGTAAAAGACACTTGAAATGGCTTACCTCATTTTCTTACCTGATGTCTCTTTGTGTAAATTCGCTCTATCTGTATATCATGGTCCCTGGGCTGCAATCAGCTTCCTTGTTCTGTGTTCTGAAGCACCTAGAGATGCATTCACAAATCTTTTTCACAAAACAGGTATAGGTCTGAACTGGGGAGAAAAACAGTGTCTGCCACCTCAGGACACCGTGGTGTTCAGTATACGAAGTGAATAAATCTCTGTATACTTTTCCTTTTATATCAGCTTGATCAATACTTACCATTGAATCACTTTATAATTAATGCAAGCTTCATAATTCTTTAATCTTAATACTTCTCCACCAGTCTGAAAACTAGCCATTCCTCTGATTTTTCCACTTTCATTAATGTTACCATTACTGTTCCAGTCACCAAGAGACAGCTTCAAGATTTCTAATGGCTTTTAACCAAAAACGTTTTATTTCACAAACCTGATGGGGCTTTATTTTTGATATTCATCTCTTAATTTCCATTTATACAGAATCACCTTAGCTCAAGCCTGTGTCAACCTGTGCTTTTAACTTCCAAAGGTGTTAGTGCCTCCTAATTAGTTTCTTTATTCACCATCTGCCTTGTCTTCTGGCATCGAATTATTTTTTCTAAAACATTTCTTGCATCTTGAGTTTTAGCACCTTGGGTTTTCAAACACAGTAATTAAATGCTAAGATATTCAATATTTTAACAAGCTCTTTGAAAAGTTACATATTGTCAAAGATAAGTCTGAATAAATTACTTATTTATTTGTTTTATTTTTTGGTTTTATTTACCTTTCTGCTTCATTTTCTTAATACTGTAGACAAATTTACTGAAATATGCTTTATTTTCAACTAAAAAATTGCCGTTAATTGAGACTATATAAATGTCTCAAGAACATTGTTTAGTATCACTGATATGAAGATGATGGTTATTCATGAAACTCATTTTTCACAAAAATTAAGTGTTTCAAAAATTAATGACTCAATTAATTGAATGTGCTGGAACTTCAAATAAATATTTTGTCATTATAACAATAAGTAAGGGGGAAACTTAAATATTGCATGTGCGTGGTGTAGCTATATTCATAGGAAAAAATTAGTTTTATTTGCAGACTTAGGCATAGTCAACATTATTACTTAAATAACAGAAGATAAGAAATACATTAACTGCAGAGCCAAAAAGGGAAATGCAATATAAAAATAGACAATAAAAAACCATGCTACTCAGAGACTGGATTTATCATATTCTGGCATGCTTCTTTAAATTTTATATTTATATTTAATCAGGTTTTAAAAGTAAAAACTTTCAAAAGAACTTGCCAGCAACTTTTTCCCTATAGATTTGAGATATATATTTTTAGAGATGAAACTAAATCGGATTTCACTAAAAGGTGTGCTTTTTTTTTTCCATAGGCAACCTGAGTTAAATCCTCACAAACATACCATACCTCCTGATTGATAATGCATTCTTATTTCCCTAGTTTTCACTTTTATAACAGAAACAAAACCAAATAAAAGGCACATCATCTGCCAGAAACCACTGTGCAAAAAACAGATGTTTTCAGTCCTTCTTTTTCTATTCAAATATTTATTCTGAAGCAAATAATGAATCCTGGGTCTCTGAGATAAAGCTAAAAACTTTAGACTCTATTAAAGGAAAAAAGAAAACATGCCAAATGATTCTCAGGCCACCATTTTTAAATTCCAATTGCAGTCTAGAGAAAGTTATCTGGAAACCAAATGAAAAGTACATTTGTCTGAGCACTGTTGGTCAGGACTGTTAATTTCCCACTTTGATTATTTAGTTTGTTACCATGTAGTTAAGCATTTGATTGAGACATAAGATTGGCTTGAAAATAGAGATGTTGGGTATCGGTAGCCTAAGAATAAATCCTTTTAGTTTAAAAATAAATTGGAAATTGATATTTTTCCAGGATTTATCAAGACAAGTACCTATCATGTCAAGTGCCAGATAGTGCCACGCATTTTCCAATATTCTGTCCATAGAAATCCAACAAAAATGACCATTTACTAGCATGTTTTTCAGTAATAACTGTGGCCCAGGTATTTTTTTATACTTTCTCTTTCTTAATAGTCAGAACTAGCTCATGAAGTTTTGCATCAAAGTATGCTCCCTATAGTAAACAGCCTCTGTGAATCTGATTAACCCTCCTAACATAGTGAGTAAATTCTATGTCAAACTGAAAGTTTTAATTTTGTGTTTCCATAGCACAGGTGGATATATTTAAAATTCACTTATGTATTTTAAAGTGACTATTATTAACTACTTTTCACAGAGACTATTGGGGGAGGAATGAATCAAACAAAACAAAATAAAAATTTCTGTCTGTTAATTATTTTAGAGGAGTATTTTCAACTAAAATTACAGACAACTGACAGCCTTATCTAGGAGATATAAAGCAAATAACCAAAAACAAATGAGCTGTCCTTGCCAACAACATAGCCGATGCCATTATCTGCATTTGCTGGAACACCTAAAACACTAGTAGCCTGAGTCTTTCATATTAATCATGTAACTATGTTGCATTTATTAAACTGTAACCCAGAAATTACTCCCTGTTCACAGTAGTAATCAGTAAATGCTAGTTCATCAATAAAATCTATTAACTTGATTATAAATTGATTTTAAATATAATGTTGATACATTAAATATCTCAGTAGAAGAATACGTTTTAATGCCTTTATTTATAAAGTGATTTTTGTTTGAATTTTTTTGTGACTTCTTTATATTATGTGACTCAAGGATTTTTCCTTACAGGCGAGATGAGTCTGTGATACCTCACACCAGAGCCTGAGAAAAAACTCTTATGTACAGACAGCTTATTTGTAAATACGATTCTAAAGAAGCTTCTGTGAATAGGAAACCTCTTCTTTTTGGCTCCTGCTTCATGGACCTGCGAGTTCAACCCCTAAAACTTTCCGAGATGCCTTAGGAAATGTGCCCTGGCACATTTTGACTGAGAAAGAAAAGGGGGTATTTCTTCAGAAACCCGCTTCCCTCACTTAACTAGAATAACACCTTCGATACTGAGCAGCCCCCCACTTTGAATTGCCAAAGGATGAATTCCAAGCAAGTTTACCAATACAGCCTGTACTTTTGTGTTAGATAACACCAAAAGTAAAAACACCAGGTGCATCCTGCCGGCCAGAGGGGAGATGTTGTGAGTTTATACTGAGCAGAGAGGGTTGACATGTCTGCTGTGATTCGCCTTTTAGATCCACTTAGTGCAAATTTTCAATGCCCCAGGCATTATTTGCAACACCCCAGGGAAATGGAAGGCTGCCTCGATCTCTACAAAGTCTTAAGGAAGGCAAGGATTAGACACAGTTAATGGAAGAAGCAAGGAATCCTTGCTGCAGCACTTTTTCCCGAGGCTTTGATTGGGAGCAGCCTCTCCAGCCATTACCAGCCATGGTGCATTCTCCCTGTTCTTACCCTGCACTTTAGACGGATCAAGTTGCTTGCCCGGTTGAGGTGACCCAGACCTTCATTCTTGCAGTGTATGAGACCTTAATTTCCCTAATGTCAGGCCTGGGTTGCATTTGCTATTGAAAATTATCATTTGGCAGGGGAGCACCAAGTATTATGCTAGTGAGACTCCTTAATTTAATATATGCCACAACCTTCTATTGTGGAGAAATAACACTAGAATATAATTGGAATCAGGAATATTTTTGTTATCAGTGTAGTAACTCCTATATATACTTGCTAGTCTAGAGGCCAAACAGTGGTTTTTCCCCAGTTCAGTGGAACACTTACCATGTCCTGTGAAATTATCCTGTCCTCTGTAGATAACAACTCTGATGTTATAGCTACTTGATTGTGGGAGTTCTGCAAATGGGTCATAGGGAGCTACAGTGAGGGGGGTAAACACTACTTTACAACTCTTGTCTTCTGGATTCAGCACTTTTTGTCAGTAGTCAAATTAGCCCATGCACCACATTCTGAAGGACAGTGGTTATGGGACACCACTGAACTGGAAGTCTCCTAACTCACCCTACTTTGTGTGGATTGATAGCTCCAGACAATTCACATTCTGCAATATTGGGCAGTAATATAACTGGATGGTACAACCAGGAATTGGTTGAGGCGGCCGTGTTTAAAACTTCTCCCATAACATTGTAACTAGAACAAGGTAGCCTCCCTAACCACTCCTATTCAAGATTGCCCCTGGTCGCAAGAACCCTGAAGAACTAAACTTGAACGGGAAGTGTTAAGTACATCATATCTGCAAGGGGATGAAAAAATATAGGTGAGTTATTTTCTGATAAACTTTTAGATTTAACTCCATGCAAAAATAAACACATCTCTCACATACTACTACTACACGAAAACATAGCAGAAGACAAAGAGGAAATTCTCAAACACATACGGCTTATATCAACACAGCTCCTAATAATAGCATTTCATAAAAACTGAAAATGGGTCATAGAGAGCTATAGTGAGGGGGGTTAACATTACTTTACAACTCATGTCTTCTGGATTCAGCACTTTTTGTCAGTAGTCAAATCAGCCCGTGCACCACATTCTGGAGGACAGTGGTTAAGGGACACCACTGAACTGGAAGATTGTCTAAACTTTTATGGACAATCCAGTTACCCATTAGGACTTGCTGACTCTATGTGATAGGACCCGTGGATCTTATTGTCTTCCTACACACATTTTTTTCTGAAACAGTTCTTAGGTCTCAGGCAATGTTGGGCAAAGTTTGTTCTATTAGATTTAGGCAACATGCAAGTCCTCAGAAAATGTCACACTGACAATGACATTATAGGGAAAGGACTGGTTATCAGTTTTAGTAAGGATGACTCCGTCACTTTCATGGAAAATGCAGACCTAAACAATCTCACTGTAATTGACTGAGTAGGACAGCGTTGCCACAAACAGCCCAGTGTTAGCCTGGGATGCTGGGAGCGCAGTCACCCCTCTCTGGGCATCATTAGAATGGCCTTATAGAAAGAAACACACACTGCTCGGCACATGATACTCCATGCAAAGCCCCATAGTGCCTGCACAAAGGAGACTTAGTAAAAGATTGTCTGGCACTGACGGAATGAGCCAGCCTGTCTACCAGACTGCTGTTAGGGCCTGCTCCTTGTTTAATTGTCTAGTGGTGGGAACTAACAATCACACACACTGTGGTCATTGCTGTTTCATTTCTTCAGAATTTCTTACGATTTTCTAATCTTGCTGCTTCTACTATCCTGAACTGCTCAGGAGGCTGTATATACACACACAGACATGCAACCACATGCACACACACACACACACACACACACCCCTCTGGTCACTTTTTCCTCTCTGTCAATTTAACAGCAAACTATCTTGCTCAAAGTTTATCCAACTGGGGGATTTCCTCCCTCACAGCTGTAGCGACATTACACAGTGTTGACATATTTAGAGCTAGCACCAAAAACATATTGTACCACCCTCCACTGTCAAACAGGATTGATATTTTCCCCTGTTAAGTGATCATCCTCAACCTTCCTCAAATGGAGATGTGTGAGATGTTTGTCCACCAGGAATATGTGTCAAGGTATCTGTGCCAAACATTCATTAATTTGCTTTACTTTTGGAGCTGATTATGCCCAATCTTAATTTTCAGCCATGTTACTGCAAGGCCTAGAAGACTTTATGATTAAGTAAGTCTTATGCTAACCAGTTCATGATTGAAAAGTCTGGTTACACAGCCATTCGGTGTCTAGAGGACAATGTTCATTTCCTTTCAAAGTTTTGTATAAGGTCAAGGACTCTAATTTCAAATTGTAACCAGCTGTCTTCCCCAGAGTCATGGATGTGTTCTAATAACTTAGGGACCTAAACAAAAAATGCTCTTCCTGAGGGTTCCATAATATACACACAGTGCAGTGATCCACCCACATACCCGTAACATCACAGGATCACAGAGATGATCTACATCCTGGAAATGTTGTATAGTTTGAGATCTACAAAAAATGATCAAATTTATGGTTTGCTTGTATAGGATAATTGATCCTGCTGTTAAAATAGTACCACATTAATAGAATGGAGATGTCACAGGGACCATTACTTCTCCATCTTTTAGGTCTTTGATGTTGAGGCTCATTATTGCAATTATCTCTTGGGATGCCATACTGAGTTTGACTTGCTATGTTCCTAGCCAGTAAACATTTTCCACTTTGGTAGCTCCCTCTATATCAGCCTTTAGTCCACAGGTCAGGAAAATCAATGAGAGGGGATAGCAACTACTGAGTTTATTTACCTCAATTGCACAGTAGGGGAAAAAAAAAACAGCAAAATGGGTCCCTAGACACTCATGGGTCACAGCATGAGAAGCACATGAATCATAACTCCATTTTTTATCTAGACTTAGTATGCACATTTCTAATTGGTGAAAATAACATTTTTCTGGATTTTCCATTACTTATACCTATTCAGACCACACATCTAAAAGTTCTCAAATTATCCAGGTACTTCCCTTTGCCCCAAGCACACCAACCTGGTAACTGGCTGCTGATCCCATTAGGGAAATATCAGGAGAATGTTTCTATTATACACTTGCAGAGTTGTGTTGCTGCCTACACCTCAACTGACCTACTTCCTTTCTCCGCTTTCCATGCCAATAACCGACATCAGGTTTTATTTTCAAAGCTTTTGAATTTTTATTATGAACCAATAAAAATACTTTTATGCAAGTCAAGTAGTACAATTTTTCCATCTTCTTCATGTCCTTATGATTGTTCAACCTTATCACCCCTTATTACTGTGCGATTTTTGGACCATAAAAGATACATTGAGGAAACCTCAATCCATGGAAACTTTCAATGATTGTTTTTGCTATCATGTATAGACTCATTTAAAGCATTGTCTTGGTTTGTTATGTTTATAACAGATTATATAAAGTTTAACGATCATGACATCTCTTGCTGTATGCTATAGGAACTGAAAGAAGTATTCTTGGATAAGAAAATGTATATCATAAATACCCATCCATTGAAAAGAAACCATTTTATATTTCTGCCTTAAACTCCATACCCATTGGCGAATAGGTATAATTTTACTGTATGTAGACTGTACTGCATCACTTTTATTATATAATTCATGTTAAGCATAATTTTACCTATAAAATAAACTGAACATCAATTATTACTAATCCAGTTACTATTTAAGTTTATTTCTCCTTTATATATTTATCTATTTAACATATGTTATTTTAAAATTTGTTCTTTTTTGAAAAATTAGTTCCTCTAAAAGGCAATAGTTCATATAGTTCATATTTCACTTTCTTTTGATATTAAATTAAGTGAAAGAACATCACTTATGGTCACATTCGCAAGAAGTGGGCCATTAGTAAGTACAAGTAATGTAAATATCCTGCACTTTTTTATCAGACATCATGAGCCTTGCTTTAAATTGTTGTATTTGTAAAAAAGGACAAAACTGATTTAAATTTTATGACCCCAAATGTGTATAATCAACTACATAATATGCTTTACTTCAAATTAGTCACTAAAGATAAGGAAATTTTCAAGTTTACTCTTTAAATACCAATTCATACAACCAAGCAAATAAAAAAAAAGTATAGCACAATATTCATCTGTTTTTCTACACTGAATATGGTGAAATACCTTTGGTCCTAAAATATTTTAACATAAGATACAATTATTTCCTTGCATAGACTTTGATGATCAGTGCTTGAGTTTTAAAACCAATCCATTGGTAAAAACATTCCAAGTGGGCCCTTTATAATTAAACTTCTATACTTTTCTGCATTGTCAAATAGTTATTGTAAATGTGATTCATAAGTTGGCATAATCATTGGTAATAGTTAATGGCAATTCATAACTGTGAATTACTAATGAAGTTTAATTCTACCTGGCAACAGAATCTGCAGCAGGAAGATACAGAAACTTGGTGTCTGACTGAAGTGAGTGAATTGGCTCCCAAGAAAGATAACAGAAAGGGAACACTGAGCTTCTAACGTCCAAATTAGATTCCTTTCCTGACATTTCCCCCTCCTCTAGATAAATTACTTATTCATGTATTTTAAAAGGAACAGGGACTTCCAGGCATTATCCTCTTCCAATCAACTTATAAAACAAAAGAGTTCTACATGAGAACTCAGATTATTTTGTGGACACAGGTAAAATTTTTATTGACCATGATCACTCTAATTCTTTTTTTTTTTCTTTAACAAGTGAACAGTTTATTAAGAATTAAACAAAGGTATAATGTGATGCAGTACAAGCAAGACACTCAAGATAGGTATAATAGTACTACTCACACAAAAACTTAAATTTCACCTCAAAAAAAAATCACAAGACAAAATAGAAAGCAATTTTACTGTTATAAAATAAGATATTTCATGCAAAGTATTAACTCTGCCCCCC
>CAUYON010004163.1:0-16441 GCA_963573935.1 Arctocebus calabarensis
CCACCCCCCACCACATTAATTCTGCCCCACAGAATCCCCCACCAAAAAATACCTTCCATACAACCAAAAAAAAAAAAAAAAAAAAAAAGAAAATCAAATTATATATACATTTTATACAATTTGATGTACATAATTATTATCAGTTATGAGGATATGCCTGATAGGTCAGTACAATTCCTCATTTCCACAGTTTTGTGTAATAATAATCTGGGAGTTTTTATTGCTGTTGTTCTTGTCCTGTTTACGGCAATGGTACCAACAGAGAAAGCTTCAGTGCATACACAACTCTTGATAGCTCATGCCTACTAGTCTCTTAAAATAATAAACAGAAGTTATCATCTTGAAAGGTAAATAAAGACAATGATATAAGGATCTTAGAAATGAATATATTTAGGTTTCAAACCGGGATAAACATATATTGTCAAGTACTGTCCTTGGGAAACGGTGAGATGAAATAGCATATGAGTGTGTACCAATAGTTAAAAACAGTGAAATTTTCCAGTGAGATTCAAAAATAGAACAGTTCCAGTTTATCAAATTATACTATAATCTTAGACGTTTAAGCCATAGAGATTTACATACCAGTCTTTGAAACAGAATTATGGTGAATGAAATCAACATGGTTCAAAATAACTTTTGCGATATTTTGTAACAGTGTACGTTCCATAAATATCCTTTCTGTCTTCTGGACTACATAATTCACACACCCATCACTATTTTGTAATGAAAGTAGGGATACATTAGTGTATTTATAAAGTGCCCAAAAATGTATACTCGTTTTAAGAAAGGAAAAACTACTAAAATTGAAATGCTCAAGTGTCGTTGGATTTTTGAAATTCTAAGAGGTGCTCAAAAGTGACTTGTATTAATTTTTTATTGGCATATTTAGAGTATTATAATTTTATACATTTTTTTCTTTCTTAAAATTTATATACATTTTTTGGCACCATCTGTATTTGTAGATAAATGGTAAATGAAGTGACTGTAACTAATGCCCTGGGCAGAATAAGTAACTATTGTATTTTTAAGGCAAAAACATGTAATAGAAAAGAAAATTTTCTGCTATTTCTTGCTTAGAATTCTGCAAATCAAGAAATCCATGATAAACTTGGCCTTTTCTGCTTTACATGTACATGTAGCTTCATAGGTAAATTTCACAAATGCTATTTTTTTTTCTTCAGAGAAAAATAAATGAGCAATCCTCTCAATGCAGAGAGACTGTCCATAATATTTGTACTAGTCAAAAATGTCCTTCTGAATAATTCTAACAGTTAACAAGTTCATTTCTCTGTAAGGAAGCTCATTTTATTGTTGAATAAATCTAACAGGGGAAAAGTATGTTTGAAATCTTCAGCCACCTAGTGGTGCCTGTGGCTCAGTGAATAGGGCACTGGCCCCATATACCGAGGGTGGCAGGTTTGAACCTGGCCCCGGGCAAACTGCAACAAAAATATAGCCAGGTGTTGTGGCAGATGCCTGTAGTCCCAGGTACTCGGGAGACTGAGGCAAGAGAATCGCCTAAGCCCAGGAGTTGGAGGTTGCTGTGAGCTGTGTGATACCACAACACTCTATAGAGAGTGATAGAGTGAGACCCTGTCTTTACAAAAAAAAAAAAAAAAAGAAAAGAAAAGCACCTGTCGCTTAAGTGGCTATGATGCCAGCCACATACACCAGAGCTGGTGTGTTTGAATCCAGTCTGGGCCTGCCAAAGAACAATGACAACTACAACCAAAAAAAAATCGTGCATTGTGGCAGGTGCCTGTAGTTCCAACTACTTGGGAGTCTGAGGCAAGAGAATCACTTAGGCACAGAAGTTGGAGGTTGCTGTGAGCTGTGACTCCACAGTACTCTACTGAGGGTGATAAAATAACTCTGTCTCAAAAAAAAGAAAGAAATCTTCAGCAATATTTTTTCTTATAGTGTGTATTTTCGGGTATTCCTTTTTGTGGTGATTTCTGACGTAACTAAGATGTGATGTTTATTCCATTATTTAGCAAGCTCTTCAAGGATATAGAAGCCTCTCGTGCTGGTTGCCTTCCTTTTCCTAGAACAATCTTCCAGTTGGAAGCATAGTTCTTTTGCCAGGGTTGTAGAGAGGCTCCTTCATTCGATAGCTAATTGACCTTGGACAGGTTACTTTCCAGCTCTAAAGTCAGTTTCTTATCTTTAAGAAAACAAATTGCAATGATTTATGTCCTAGGGAAACTGTGTGTATTAAATGACATTAAAATAAAACAAGCTAGAACAATCCTTGGCACAGATATGGGCTCATTTAATGTTAGCGTCTATAACATAATTATAATTGAGTTTAATTGCTTTTAATAATATTCATAAGAATATTTCACTAACACAAAAATACAGTATAAACAACATCAAATTCCACTTAATATTATCTATATTATTTCAACTATCAAATGCACATTATTCTAGCACTATTGCAAAATACAAAATGAATTAAATTTGTCAATATTTTTGTCTTTAACTGAAAGTTTGTAACGAAAACGTGGGTTACAAAGCATGACTTTTTCAATATGTACCTCCAAAGAATCTAAATGTTCTTAAATTTATTGGGACTTAGCTTCAAGCACGTGGTATTCAAAACTTATCTCAATTACTATTTTTTTAAATTAAAAAGAAATACACATAACTCCCACCTCTTGCCAGTATGTATGTGTGTGTATATATATATCTGAAGTTCATAATGATTAATCTTATTCCAAAATTCAGGTCAATCAGAGAAAATTTTGTAGTAGAAAAGAAAAAATAAACAGAAATTCTTAGTACTATACTGACTTATGATTGTTGTAATATTATAGAAGAATTTAGCGTATTCTACATGGAAGAAAAAGGATGAAGTATATTAGAACTAAGTAAAATTTCACAGGAGAAGTTCAGCAAAATTCTACTTTTAAAAAATGAAAATAAAAATCAAATGTTAGTTAAAACCTATAATTTTTGAATAATCTCAAAATTTATCAACATTCACTAATTCTTCTGACTAATTGTCCTAAAATTTGGTTTCTCTATTCTTTTCTTGATTGTATTATTTTCTTTAGAATTGCCCCCACCATTCTATTACATTTTCTACTCAAGAACTGATTGCAATATTATGCAAAGTAGAATTCAACAAAAATAGTTGAAATAAAGAGAGGGCACTAAAAAATTGTATCCCAAATCACTCCAGATGTGGGAAGCATCCTTTGAAATGCCAAATGCACAGTTTTGAATGCCCTATTAATATATATTTGAGTGGGTTGATGAGTTATATTATAATATAAATTGTGAATTGTTTGATGCATTCTTCAACTTCAGTTCTAATTACAATGTAGTCAACTCTTGATTATCCATTGTAATGTAGGCATGAATAGTAAAGATAAACAAAATCCACAGATTTTTCCCTGTACTTTCAAAATTAATAGCTTTTTTTTAATATACAACTTTCATTTACCCTCCACATGTTCTTGCTCTCTATCCATCCTTAATATATATGCAATGAAATATAGAAAAATATGACAGATATATGATAGCATGTTTTATATTGCTAAACAATATCTGAATATTCAGGGCATTATCAGAAAAATGCATAGACATGAAAGTATCCTTTATACAAAACTTTTCCTTTATAATTCAAGTGTACATTTGTGAGATATAATAAACATGGATTTATTAGTATTCAGAAGAATCTTCATGCCTATTCAAGATACATACACTGCATATGTATATATAGGGATCTGTCCCTTTTAAGTTTGGATTATACTTCCAAATCTTTCTTTTTTCTACTGCTTGGGTTAGCTCTGGCTGGAGTAAAACACCCAAACTTATATTCTATGATAAACCCTGAAATAAGCTTAGGAAATTTTACCCCCAAATAGAACTTGTTCATATAAAGAATTTTTTTTTTTTTTTTTGCTTCAAACAAAATGTTTATTTCCTAATGGAATGTAAAATATTCAGGGAGCATTTCTTTCTGGCTCATATCTTTTTTTTTTTAACTATGGTCAAGACTTTAATTCATTTAATTTCATTTTATTTTTTATTAAATCATAGCTGTGTATATTAATGCAATCATGGGGTACAATGTGCCGGTTTTATATACAATTTAAAATATTTTATCAAACTGATTAACATAGCTGTCATGGCATTTTCTTAGTTATTGTATTCAGACATTTATATTCTATGTTTAGTAAGTTCCGCCTATACCCTTCTAAGATGCACCTGTGGGGCCAGGCACCTGTGGCTCAAGAGGCTAAGGCACCAGTCACATACACCTGAACTGGCAAGTTCAAATCCAGCCCAGGGCTGCCAAACAATGACAACTACAACCAAAAAATAGCTGGGCACTGTGGCAGCGCTTGTAGTCCCAGCTACTTGGGAGGCCGAGGCAAGAGAATCACTTAAACCCAGGTATTAGAAGTTGTTGTGACCTGTGATGACACAGCACTCTACTCAGGATTGACAGCTTGAGGTTCTGTCTCAAAAAAAAAAAAAAAAAAAAAGAAAGAAAGAATATTTTTAACTAAAGGTCATTCTGGATCAAAAAGCATTGGAGGGGGCCTTTCCTCAATCTTCATAAATCAGTCTGACTCATCAAAAGATCAAAAGGAAAGCCCAGGCTGCGGCTGGAGCCTGTAAACCTAGCACTCTTGGAGGCCAAAGCGGTTGGATTGCTCAGATACCAGCCTGAGCAGAAAGGAGACTTCATCTCTGGGGAAAAAAAAAAAGAAAAAAGCTAGGCATTGTGGCAGATGCCTGTAGTCCCAGCTACTTAGAGGCTGAGGCAAAACGATCACTTGATCCCAAGAGTTGGAGGTTGTGAGCTATCACACAATGGCACTCTACCCAGGGCAACAAAGTGAGATTCTGCCTTAAAAAAAAAAAAAGTGTGGGGACCAAAAGGATCAATTGACTTCTCTTCCTCTTCCCATTATCTGAAAGCATTACAGGAAGGAGGATCAAGAATGCAGCCAGAACTGGCCCAAAACATTTCGATATAATCCACGCCTCTCAGGTTAATTTTATTTGCTCAGGATAATTTAATTTGCAAAGAGAATCACTTACAAGCCAATTCATTTTTCCCTAACCATATATCGTCCTGAGCACCATTTCCTCCCTCTAGAGAAAGTTATCTGTACTCCTCATCTCCTTCTCCCCTCGAAAAGGACAGGTAAAAACATATCTGAACTTTACTGAGATACTGAGTAATCATTCTGTGATTCCTCCATGAGCACGCACACATAAGCCCTTTTCCTATTAATCTGACTTAATTGTGAGTTATCTTTCAGCAAACTTTTAGTGGGGAACGGGCAACTTTCCCCTCATCCTTTTCACAACCTTTGCTACCCCTCCAAACCTTCAATGGTTCTTCTTTTCTTCTCTGCAGAACAGCAGAGCAGGCTCTTCAAGAAGGTCAAGCTATCACTTTGGTATTGCTACACAATCACCCAGTTTTTCCTTATAGCTGTTTGTCCAGTTACATGACAAAAAATCCTTCATTTTGCCCATCTGACTGATGCTGGAGAACTAAGTTTCTCAAGATTTATGTCACATGGAAGCAAGCATGTGGGGGGCAGTGTAAAAGATTTCAGGGTCAGTGAAAGGGAAGCAGGGAATAAAGAAATGATTGTAAGTAGGCAAGAACTCAACAAGAAGTGAAGAATAACATCACACACATCTGTAAGATAGAGAACATGATGCTATTAAATTTGATCCCAGAGAGGTAAAAAAAAAAAAATACAAGAATATTTTCTATGCCCATTTTAAAAGGCCATAAAAACCTGTCATAATGCATGAAGAGGGGCAACAATTTCAAAGCATCTCTGAAATAAATAAATATGTGCTACTAGTCTTGCCAAGAAGTATCAGAGAGCACATGCTGACTCTATGCCATTTCTTAACATAGCATACGATGGTAATCTGCTGTCGCATTGAGAAGTGCCTCTAAGCAGAGAGGGGAGAAAAAGAGATTTAGACGAACCAATCACACTGTGTCAACATAAGGCCCGTTGATTCACTCATCAGTAATAATCAACCATGAGAAAATGTTATCCACATAAACTGTTCGTTAAATGTAGGTTTTTCTTTCTAAATTTGTTTTTAGCATTTCTTGTTCAAAAAATAAGTAAATTTTAAAAAATATTGACATTTCAAAGATTTCCAAAGAGGTATCATTTAGAAAATTAGGATATTCAAATAAGCATATTCTGAATCATGCCTTCAGTAAATTGTCTTCCTTTAATGGGCCAGTGGATCATATCCAGCAGGGCTGACCTCTTAAAGAGACTTTAAGCATTTAGTACATGTACAATTTTCTCCAGAACTGCAAAGTTTACAGTTGCTGTTTTTATGACCATATGAGATAGAAAACTGTGGTAGAAAATTGAAATATATGGTTTACAGGCAAATCCACTGAATAGCGAAGGGTCAGAAATATCTTTCGGGGCTAATGGAAGCATTTGCAATGGAGGAAATATTGCCTGAGAGGAGCATAAATGGTTCTTGGAGGAAAAACATGTCTTAGATATGATAATGGTTTGAAGTTCTTCAAAAGTCTACTGCAGATGAATAGATCTGTGGTGTATCTGTCATATGAAACATTCATAAAAGTTGAGAGTGGTCAGGAAAAATATATCTAACCATGTTCTTAAATGAATGATTATTACGAAAAATTAAGGTAGATTGACTCTGGGTTAATGTATCCCTGCTTCCATTTGGAAGTTGTTCATCCATGGGACTAGAACCAGCTGTCAAAACTGGAAGGAGGAATAAGAATTCAGTTGTATATCTTAGAAAGCAAGTGAATGCATAGAGGATATTTCCTTGGAGTTAATAATATGACGGACATTGAGAAAGTACCATGCCTAGCTCAAGAATCTCATCAAACAAGAGAGTACAGTTAAAAAATAAAAGGCATGTAGTTAAATGTGAATTTCAGATCAACAATAATTTGGGGCATACTTATATTAAACCATTATTCATTATCAAATAATTGGATTTTGCAGTCCACTCTGTAAAAGTTATGACAACTCTTTTTCTGCCAAACTGCCAGTCATGTGTTGGGAAAGAAGAAAATAAATCAATTATCCTAAAACCTCCAGCTTTATGTCTAAGAGTTCACAATTTCTAGAAAGGCTCTCTTTGTTTCTAAAATGAAATCTACTAGTTAAATTATGTTTCTAATCCACTTTATTTCCTCCAACAATCTATTCTGTACTATCACTTTTACAGTTGCCGTAGATCAATCAATCTCTGTTGCCATAGAAACCACTTAGAAATAAAAATACACTTGTGTACACAAAAAATATATACACACATACATTTAAATATTTATAAACACATCACAAGGAACTATTAAGGATCCTTCCTGTTGAGCAAGAGAATAGAGAGACATTCCTTGTCACAAAATTTGATTATAAATTAGTATTTGGTAGGTAGGTAGACAGACAGATAAATAACAGAAAGAAATACGTACCTGCATTTTGTCTTTGATCCATTGATAAACACATAATATATTGTCAATTCTCCTTGGGCTTTAATGGATTCGTGAGTTATGAATTTCTTATCAATGGAAGATCATGTCTTTCCCGTAAACCTAGGATGTTCTCAGATTCTGAGAGCTTCTATCTTGCCTTTTCCTTTTTCATCTCCTAATACATTTCTTCCCATCATTTATTGCTCCTAATATTGAATTGTAATCAGTGCTTACAACTTACAGTCTAAGGACCATGATGACTGTTGACAAAAATTATTTGCCTAAATAAAGTTTAGTCAAGCCCATTTGTCCACTTCTTTGTAAAGTTTAGTTCTAGCAAATTACACTGCCAAGGCTATTCAGTAAAAATTACCCACCCTTGAGACATGGATCATCCATGATGTCTGATCAGAATTTTTTGATCCCACCTTTGTCATCAAATCACCCTGACATGTCTTCAGCAGAGTCCTGTTTGATTGATTCTGCCAGAATTACCTCCAGATTTGACCTCTCCTCTTTGCAATTTCTTATCTACTGACTTCTGCTCCTTGGATATAAATCTCCACTTCTCTTGGTGTAGTCTGAATGAAGCCCAGTTCGGTACTGGGGTCTCTCTTCCCCTATCGTAATAGTCGTGAACAAAGTCTGCCTTTACTTAACTTCTGTCCAACACTGGTTTTCTTTGGCATGAGTCTTGGCACCTACATTAAATAAGTGGAGAGAATTTTTATATAATGACACTTATAAAAGGGGGCTAGGATCAGCAAATAAATACAAATCATTTGTGTATCAATGTACATCTAAAGCCTCTCTCTTAGCTCTAGATATTTAGGTTATAGTAAGGGAGATGCCAGTGAGAGGCCATTTCAGGGCTACAGTAAGATGGTTTCCAAGGGCAAAACTGCATTTCATATTTCTCAGAAATTTGAAAAGGAAATAATTAAAAAATTGCAAAACAATTTTGCAAAACAATAATGACATAAACTATTAACACCAAGTAGTGCAAAGTTGTGTTTATATTCACAACATGCCTTAAATATTCTCATACATTAAGTAAATTACTATATTTACATATTTGCTAAGTTGTCACTGGAAATTGACATGCACAGTTGAATTTGAAAATGATCTTAATTATAAATTGGAATAGAAATATTTAGAATATAGATAGTCTCTTTGAAAGAGTCCTTAAGCCAGCTTGCATAGATTCTCGGAAAGGACTAATATAAAATATTCTATTCTTATCTAAGGAAACAACATAATATATTGAATAAACTAGATTTTCTTTTATCTAATATGAATGAGCTGAATGACAGGCATTTTATAAATAATAATAACTAAGCTGAAGCAACTTCCGGTATTGTTTTACACGGCTTATTAAAAAGTCATCACCTACATCTTCAATTGATCAGTTTGATTTCCTAAGATAAATTCTCTTGGTATATATATTAAATTTCTTTGCCCCCCAAACTTATGAGCTCACTCACTATAATTATATAAGTATTTCCTTTAAGAAAATGACTCCAACATATCGATTCTCTGCCCTGGAATTTTCTGCACTTCTGGTCCTGGATATTTAGCAACAAAGGAACATTACCATTTTGATGGGTACTTTAGCACATGAAAAATGACATTTCCAAATGTAGGAATTCAGCCAAACAGGAAGAGGATTACCAGTTTTGTAGTCGTATACTTTAGCAAATTTAAGACTTCAGGCATGGGGCATCACAAAGCTTCATGAGAGACAGAAAAATACAAGATTAGAAGTCCAGCAAAGGATTTTTGTATTTCAATGTCAGGATCAAGGTAAGAAATAAAAGAAGCACAAAATGGGGAGCTTAAAATCATTATGCTCATAATGAAGCTGACTCCCTTTTTAAGAAATGGCTAGAGTAATCTGAATGTTTGAACTGTTCTGAATATATAGATGTAATTATAAAGAAATATATCTGAAGAAAAAGAATTAAGTGAAAGAAATGCAGACTTTCCCCCCCACATTCTGCGGAGCTAATTTTTCCTAGTTAAACCCACCCCCCTGGAACCATGATATTTCAAACTTCAATATTTTACATATGTTATCCTCTCTTCTTGGATTATTTTGATACACTGCTTTCTCTCATTAACTCTCACTTTTCATTCAGGACTAAGCCTAATGTTTTTTTCCCTGCAGGAAGGCTTTAGAAATTTTTCTAGACACTGCCACATTCTTCCAGGTTATATTTTCTGCTACCTCCAGTGCATTGTTTTGAGGGCCTTTTCTTCGTTATGATTGGCCTAAGCAAGGAAACCTCCAAGTTCATAAATGGCCACATTTGTTTCTTTGGCACTTGTAGTGTAAAGGTACTCATTGTTCTAAGACACGGACAATGTAGAAGTAAACAGATCAAATTCCCTATCTTTGTAGGGCAGGAGAGCAATAATATTTTTTAAATTAAATCTTAAACACATAGATCTTGTATACATTAATGCATTTATAAGTACAATGTGCTGATTTCATATAGAATTACTAACAATTACATCACACTGGCTAATATATACCTCATCTCTTTTACTTAATTCTTGTGTTAAGACATCCATACTCTATGCTAATAGATCTGACATGTACCCTTGCATTATTTTGGATGTTATATGCTAAGAGCATAGGTGGTTGATTTTTTGTGTAAGGTTGTTTTGAAAGTTTTCATTGTTATAAATACATTGAAGAGGACTCAAAATGTCTTAAGAAACAGCAAATGCTAAAGCACAAAATTCATGACTTAAGAGTATTTTTTTGGTACCATCTATAACCTATATATATGTGTGTGTGTATGTCTATCTATATATGTAAATGTCTCTCTATATATAGGTTTTGGTCCACAGAACAAAGACACATATATATGACATACATATAGACATACACACACATATATATGTATGTCTATATATAAATGTCTGTAAATTTAATTTATATATACACACATTATATATGTGTATATGTATAAAGTCTATAAATTTAATGTATATATATATATACACATTATATATCAAATTCTCGGGTTCCAAACACAACCATCACCTGGAGATCTCTTCAGATGTTGAAGGGACCAATAGTTGAAGAGCTCTCCAGGTGGTGGTTGTGTTTGATACCCGAGAATTTGATTTAATTTCCAGACTTCTGCAGGTACTGTGGTTTTCATCATGGTTGAGATGGTACATTTTGGATAACTTTGAATAGAGTATTGCATTATCACCACCAACTTTTGTTTTGAAAGATCAGTCCAGATGCTGTGTAGATTTGAAAGTTAGGCCTTCTCAGAGACTCAGTTGGTATCCTGTACTAATATTCATGCACAAAGAACTATGGAGAAAACTCGAAAAGAAATGCACACTCATACACACACACACAAAAGATTGTTTTAAAAGAAGGCACTATTAAATGTTCCATCCAAGATGTGCATTGATTGCTTTCTTTTATATGTCAAATTAGAGGCAGAAAGAATATTAAGGCTATATCAAAGGCAAATCTTGTTGCCACAAAGGACCAAATATAATTAGCCTAGCTACCTGAAGAAAGTTCTATCAAAGAGTAAAAAATAAATTTATTGCATTTTCTTAATAGCTTCCTGAGTGAGGAGGCTGTTGTTAAAATGCTTCCTTTTAATTTTACAAATTAGGGATTTGTAAAATTTGTAAAATGCTTCCCTAAATTTTACAAATTAGGGATTTTACAAATCTGGAATTTAAATTCAACAATCTTTTAAATATATTTTATCTGTTTGCATAGAGGACCAGATCAATCTCAGTCATCAAAATTTCTTATCTTAAAGAAATTACTTAATAGCAGAATAAACCTCAAGGACAATATTCATAGAATAAAAGACAATATAACTTTTCAAATATCATACATTAGTAATATATTATGTAATAACTAACAAGAGAATTGTCTGTCATTTTTGAATAACATTGGCCTTTATAATAGAAGCAAAGGCATAATTATTAATTAATAATTATAATAAATGAAGTACTAGAGGAATAAAAACAACTTCTGCATCACTTCTTGTGTGTGTGTGTGTGTGTGTGTTTGCGCACGCGTGGGAATAGGAAATGTAAATTTAAATTGAATCTCATTTTCAAACTTGCCACTTTGGGGTGGTGCCTGTGGCTCAGTGAGTAGGGCACCTGCCCAGTATACCAAGAGTGGAGGGTTCAAACCCAGCCCCAACCAAACTGTAACAAAAAATAGCAGGGTGTTGTGGCAGGTGCCTGTAGTCTCAGCTACGTGGGAGGCTGAGGCAGGAGAATCACCTAAGCCCAGGAGGTGGACGTTGCTGTGAGCTGTGACTCCACAGCACTCTACCAAGGGTGATAAAGTGAGACTCTGTTTTTACAAAAAGAAAATAAAACTTGCCACTTTTGAGTTAAATTTAACTGAAATATCTTCAATATCTTATTTTATTAGCTAATGTCTGAAGTCCACATTTAGACTATCTCAAATGATATGTATGTAAGTTTGGAAATTAAAATTTCAGGGACTTTCTATACTTTTATTTTCATTACTCTTATTGTAATCCAGTTGACAATTACTTCCTAAAAATCACAAGGGAATTTCCTCTATTATATTGTAACAGATTGTGCTATTTTTCTTCAAAGTCCTTAACCATAGATGAGATCTAAATATATAGAATGGTAAAGAAAAGCGTGTATGATGAGCTGCCACTTTGGGTTTAGTTGTCTATTCTTTAATATTTCCTATTCACTAATATAGCTCTGGGGTAATGAGCACATGAGCTCAGAGGTGCTTGATAATGCCAATTCCAGAAGCTTCGGTGAATTCCCCTGAAACTTTCAGATTCTCAGAAGCTACAACTTTAACCTGCTCTTCTTTTGCCCTTGCTAAGATACATGTAGGTTATATATTCATTGCAGAATCTTCACTCCACACAACCACTTTTTCAAATGAGGAGGAATATAAACTTCATCTGATAAGAAATCCTTTCAAAGACAGTCAAAAAAAAGAAACTTGTCAAATAAGTGGTAGATATGACTGCATGAAGCATTGTTCACTTAAACCATTCTGGCAGATTCTAAAAGGATTCTAAAAACACTCTCAAAGGCATTAAAATGATTTCTGAGACATGTGAGTGAACTTTCCTATACTTTTATTTTCAATAAGAAAAAGAAAAAAAAGAGCAAAAGAAATAAAGAGAAAAAAATATTTTGTTAAAGGATTTCTTTTGTTAATCCCTTTTGCAATGTTCTTATTACTTTCTTTTTTTTTTCATGAATTGATAAGCCTATATAACATATAAGATGATGAACACCTTCAGATTACTGGGATATTTGTGGCACAATGTAGTGTTCACTCAGGGAAGACGCTAACTATCCTACCATTGACTGGATATGACTTGAAACCTTAGCTGTCATGACCACATATGGCAAGTTAGATTCCAGGTGGAACAGAAAGTTTGTATGAATGACCTTCAGGAAAATACACTAACATAGTAGATCAGAGTTTTCAAAGGAAATAGATGGCATGTTCAAATATGGTCATCTTAACCATTTACTATCAGTAGTACTTACAAAGTTGGGGCAAACTTGTGTGATGCTCAAAGGATTGTGTGATATCCTCACAGTAAGGTACCTATACCACACATGCTTTAAAGGAGCAAGAGGCTATAACAATTCCCAAAACATGGAGAGAGAGGGATACCTGAGAATAACAGACTCTTGTTTGAGTGATGTCTACTGGAGGTACACGTGTGGGCCGTATACATCCTCTTCATTCCTCCAATGTCCTATTGTGTCTCCCTGTAAGGAAACAGGACAGCTTATTAATACAGTCTACAGTGTCATTCTCCTGGGCACAAAGAAGAGTATAAACCTGTGGAAATTTGGATCTAAACTAAGGGGCAAGCAGAAGACGTATTACAGAGTGAGAAATATTGACAAGCAGAGAAGAAGAGATGTATTTAATACACAAAGAAGAGATAACCCACCAGGAACAATTATAAGTTCTGCCAAGGAAAATGTAGGAATTGACAGTGAGTCCTAGAATGCCTTACTTCCTTCATGTTATTGACGACATCATTTGTTTGATTTTAATCTTTTTTATAAAATGGAAGGCACTTTCTTTTTTACTTTTTTTTTTTTGAGATAGAGTATCATGTCACCCTTGTAGAGTTCAGTGATGCCACAGCTCACAGCAACCTCAAACTTTTGGGCTCCAGTGATTCTCTTGCCTCAGCCTCCCAAATAGTGGGACTACAGGCACCTGCCACAACACCTGGCTATTTTTTGTTGCAGTTGTCATTGTTGTTTAGCTGGGCTTGAACCTGCCAGCCTCAGTGTATGTGGCTGACGCTGTAACCACTGTGCTATGGGCGCCAAGCCTGGAAGGCACTTTCTAGAACAACTTTGGGCCAATATAGCTGGGTCTATTTCAAAATGCTTGTTTTATTCCGTATGGTAGGAAATTCTCCAAGTTGTATAAATACAAACTAATAAATTTCAAAAGCAAAGACACAGGCAAAAAATCCAATGTAATAAATTACATATCCCTTAGGTAGGATTTTAGAGGATTGTTTCAGTGTTTCTTGTCATGTAGCAAAGAAGCCCAAAACATAGCAGTTTAAAACAATAATAACTTATTAGTTGGTATAAGTCTGTGATTTGACAGGACTCACACAGGCTCCCTACAATGTAGCTGAAGTTACTCATGTGGTTTTAACAGCTGAAACTGGAATCTACACAGTGTCTGCACTTCCCCTGAGGCCTCTCACTGCATCATCTTGAGTTTTAGTGCAGCATCCACACTAGTTTCTAAGAAGGAACATTCTGAGGGAGGGGCAAGATGGCCGACTGGAAGCAGCTTCAGACAGAGGCTCCTGTCCAAAAGGAAAGATAACGTCCAGAAACTGCCCAGTTGAGCTGAAGACTGGGAGCCCAGCAAAGAGAGATAGAAGTGATAACTGCAGGTCACCTCTGAGGCAAGCTGCAACCTCCAGAAACCAAGCTTCAGGCAGAAAAACTGAACTAAAGTTTTCTGCCATTCTGAACTTCCAGGACACCCTTTTCCCCTTACCTTACGCACCAGAAGCCTGACGTCTGCTGAAACTGAGGAAGGAGGACTGGAGCAGTGCCCACCTTCCCTATCTGATGGATCAGGCAGCCCACCAGGTAAGAGACTGCGGAGCCCCGCTGAGCCCCTGCCAGCCCCCAGGCCAGGGATGCCGCCGAGAACCCCGCTCGGCTCTGATCCATATCCCATGGACCTTAGCCTGCCACCTGCAGAGGACAGGAACTCCACAGGGACCCCCACTGGAATTTGGCCCTAGCCAGCAGTAGCCAGGAACTCTGTAGGGACTCCCATGCACCCAGATTAGCACCCCACCAGGCCTTAGCCCACCACCAGCAGTGCCCAGGAAGTCTGCCAGGACTCCCGCAAGGTGCTGATCTGTGACCTGCCCAACCTCATCCAGCAGCCCACTGGGACCGCGTGCAGGCAGGCTGGTCCTTGGCCCGCTGCCAGCAGTGTCAAAGAACTCTGCAGGGACTCCCACCCAGCACTGTCTCAGCATGCCTCCACCACAAAAGTAAACCCAGAAACTTGTTATCAAATTTCATCTTCCACAGTGACAAAAGGATTAAAAATGTCCACTGGAATTTCTAATGATTTATCATTGTTTTCAATTAATGTGAATGGTTTAAATTGTCCTCTAAAGAGGCATAGTTTGGCTAACTGGATACAAACTCAGGCCAGATATCTGCTGCAAACAAGAATCTCATCTTACCATAAAAGATAAATTTAGACTGAAGGTGAAGGGATGGTCATCTATTTTCCAGGCAAATGGAAAACAGAAAAAAGCAAGTGTTGCAATCTTATTTGCAAATACAATACACTTTAAACCAACCAAAGTAAGGAAGGATAAAGATGGACATTTCCTATTTGTTAAAGTTAGTACTCAATATGATGAGATTTCAATTATTAATATTTATGCATCCAACCAGAATGAGTCTCAATTTATAGGAAAAAACCCTAATAGACATGAGTACCTTGATTTTCTCCAGCTCCATAGTAGTTCAAGATTTTAATATTCCTTTAGCAGTGTTGGATAGATCCTCCAAAAAGAAGCTAAGTAAAGAAATTTTAGATTTAAACTTAACCATTCAACAACTGGATTTAACAGACATCTACAGAACATTTCATCCTAATAAAATTGATTACACATTCTTCTCAGTACCCCATGGAACATACTCCAAAATCGATCACATGTTAGGTCACAAGTCTAAGCTCAGCAAATTTAAACAAATAGAAATTATTCCTTGCACCTTCTCCAACCATCATGGAATAAAAGTTGAACTCAATAACAACAGGAACCTGCATACACATACAAAAACATGGAAGCTAACTAACATTATGCTGAAGGATAGCTGGGTCATAGACGAGATTAAGAAGGAAATTACCAAATATTTGGAACAAAATGACAATGAAGACACGAATTATCAGAACCTCTGGGATACTGCAAAGGCAGTCCTAAGAGGGAAATTTACAGCACTGCAAGCCTTCCTCAAGAGATCAGAAAGAGACGAAGTTAACAACTTAATGGGACATCACAAACAACTGGAAAAGGAAGACCATTCTAACCCCAAACCCAGCAGGAGAAAAGAAATAACCAAAATTAGAGCAGAATTAAATGAATTTGAAAACAAAAGAATTATACAACAGATCAATAAATCAAAAAGTTGGTTCTTTGAAAAGATCAATAAAATAGATAAACCTTTGGCTAACCTAGCCAGGAAAAAGAGAGGGAAAATCAGGAAAAATCTCTAATTTCATCAATCAGAAATGGTAAAGACAGAATAACAGACCCCTCAGAAATTCAAACAATGCTTAACCAATATTACAAGAAACTTTACTCTCAGAAATATGAAAATCTGAAGGAAATTGATCAATACTTGGAAGCACACCACCTACCAAGACTTAGCCAGAATGTAGTG